>VSMD01003946.1:0-71665 GCA_008750895.1 Mirza zaza | reverse complement strand
GGGCGGATTGCTCAAGGTCAGGAGTTCAAAACCAGCCTGAGCGAGACCCCATCTCTACTATAAAAATAGAAAGAAATTAATTGGCCAACTAATATATATATAAAAAAAAAAAAAAAAATTAGCCGGGCATGGTGGCGCATGCCTGTAGTCCCAGCTACTCGGGAGGCTGAGGCAGCAGGATTGCTCCAGCTCAGGAGTTTGAGGTTGCTGTGAGCTAGGCTGACGCCACGGCACTCACTCTAGCCTGGGCAACAAAGCGAGACTCTGTCTCAAAAAAAAAAAAAAAAAAAGCTATCATATAGAAAGAGCAAGTGGTCTGAAGTCAGGGAGGATTGCATAGAGATGAGAACTACGTAAGTGAAAAACTGAGATAAACACAGTGAATAGAGATTGGGCACTGCAGAAAATTGAATTCATGAACTAAAAGACAAATGTCCAAAATTCTGAGGAAAAAGTATACAAAGATAAAAATGATGAGAGAAAATACAGATTCAACCTAAAATAATTCCAGAAAGAGAATAGAAGTAATAGTCACTGCTATAGGCAGATAAAACCTAAACACATAAAGGGTTTTGAACAAGAGCTCCCCTGGAATAGTTTTTAAAACTAGAACATTTCAATTAAGTCCTCAAAAAGTAAAAAGTATACAGGACTCATTCTCGGACCACTTTATAACAAAATGAAATATTAAAATAAAACTCTTGACAAAATGCCCAAATAATTGGGAAATTTTAAAACATTCTTTTAAGTACTTGATCAAAATTATATTGTAGACTATATTGAAAATAAGGATTGTATACATCAAAATTTACATTTGAAATGTACTCAAAGATGTACTCAAAGGTAAATTCATAATCTTAGTCATCACTAAAATATGGAGAGATTGAAAAGAAATTAACCAAAATACCAATGGCAAATTGGCTTCATCTGATAAAGTGGCTTCAGCTGAGTGCCCACAGCATTGTGTGCAAAAGAATTGTGAGGACTTCTCTTGACTCAGCAAGGAAGAGAGCTTTCATAGGTTAGTAGTGTCCACCACACATGGGAGATGATGGGAGCAATGAATATGCGGCACATTTGTGTTGTACCCGAAGTAAGCTTTTATCACATGAAATTAGAAGAGGGACAATAAAATAAAGCTAACAAAAACAGATAAAAGGAAATCAAGAAGAAAATCAATATATAGTGAAAAGCGAGACATAAAATTAGTTAAGGTCAAAACTTTATTTAGTTTGGGGTAGGGGGACTGGGAAGGAAAAAACAAACATACCCCTGCCAGAAAATAGGAGAATTAAAAATAGGAAAAAGACTTTAAAAGTAGATATAGAGGAGATTGAAAAATTATAAGAACACTGTGCACAATTGTGTACACTGAATTTTAAAAACTGGATGAAAGATAATATTTTGAAAAATATAAAGTTTCAAAATTGTTTCTTCTTGAAGAAAAAGAAAACCTAAGTAGAACAAGATAGAAGTTTATAAACTATCCAAATTGGTTCTTCTTAAAGAAACAGGGTACATGAATAGGCTTGGGAAACAATTTTTAAATATCATCCCTAACATAGTTCTTCAAGCCTTTCTTCTGATGTCATTGGAGACTTCCAAGTGCCTGCAAGATAAAGCTGGGAGTCTTTACTCTGATGTTCAAGCCTTCTGCAATATGTCCTCTGCCCTCTCTCCCACCTTCTGTGTACTATACCACCCCTTTGCACACAGACTGCTCTGCACCCCTTCTTCCCATTCTTTGTTCTACATGCTCATGTCATCTCTGCACAGAGTGCCCTTAGCCCTCTTGAACCTAGATCCTGTCTTTTAAGATTGGGTTTTAGTTTATCACTTTGATGTATCTTTCCCAGGTGCCCTATCCTCAACTCCTTTGCTGACTCTACCAACTTGCTTGTTTTATTTCTCTTTTTTCATGTGTTCTGCTTCCTGTAAGTCTCTTAAAGACAGACAACCTGTCTTTACCCTTCAATCACATATATATTGATTGTCCATTGTGCTCTACATTGCTCTAGACACTGGTGATAACTCCAGTGGACAAGATAGATAAGATCCCTGCTTTCATGAAGCTTATTTTTGAGAGGAGACAAGTTCAGTCCCCAGCCCCTGATACAATTTATATTCATAATAAGTTCTCAGTAAATGGTAGTGGTGGGAGTGGTGATGGAAATGGTGGTGGGAGAGAAGATTGTGAAAGAAGTGGTGGTTGAGATGATAGTGGTGGCGGTAGGGACGTAGTATTTTTTTTTTTTTTGAGACACAGTCTCACTTTGTTGCCCAGGCTAGAGTGAGTGCCATGGTGTCAGCCTAGCTCACAACAACCTCAAACTCCTGGGCTCAAGTGATCCTACTGCCTCAGCCTCCCGAGTAGCTGGGACTACAGGCATGCGCCACCATGCCCGCCTAATTTTTTCTATATATATATTAGTTGGCCAATTAATTTCTTTCTATTTATAGTAGAGACGAGGTCTCGCTCTTGCTCAGGCTGGTTTTGAACTCCTGACCTCGAGCAATCCGCCCGCCTCGGCCTCCCAGAATGCTAGGATTACAGGCGTGAGCTACCAAGCCCACCCGGGACATAGTATTTTGTGTCAAGGTGTATACATCAAGGATTACTAAATAACAGTTATCTCATCAGTAATTATTTGTATTATGTAGAGTAGTAGATGGGAGGCAGGAGAGCACAATTGTTAACAGCAGGATTTCAATCCAATAAGATTTTAATCCTGGCTCCTTCACTTAATTGACCGTTACCTAGAGCTATATCTAAGCTTCTGTTTCATTATCTGTTAAAATATTACCTGCATCTTGGGGATTTTCTTAGGATTAAATGAGATAATGTGTTTCCCTGACTTACATTGTCTCCAGTGCATGCTGGTTGGTATAGTTGTAATTTCTGCTGCTGCAGTTGTTCCCTGTTAAAAGAAATCACATTTTTGTTGTTAGTAAGTTGATATTCATAAGTGTGATTTGGTTCTAGCTGACAAGTCTATGGCTATTCAAACACATTCTGATTTCTTGAACAGTAATAACTCTAAAGACCACTGAAGGAAAAGGCTTAGTTTCAAACAAAAGGAAAGATTAGATTTAGACCTACTGACTTCTAGTCAAGTTGGCTCCTAAAGTTCACACTTTAACAATCCCTCTCTGCTTCAGACACATAGCAATGGTAGATAAAAAGTTTAAAGAAGAAATCTACAGGACATAGCTGTGCTTCAAAACAACAGAAATATCTTTTTGGCCTCAAAATTAAATGAGATTCAGTGAATGAGGCAGAAGCTACAGGCTTTCTGAACTCAGCTTTGGAAGCAGGCAGTGGCCAGCTGGAGTTCAGCTCCTGTGGCATACTGGGGGCTGCAAGTGATCTACTAAGAAGGGAGACTAAAGCCAGGCTCACTATTTGAACATTAAACTGATTTTCAACTGAGGACAATCTGGCCCCCCAGGGAGCATTTTGCAATATCTGGAGACATTGTTGTCATAACTGGGGGAATGCTGATGGCATCTAGTGGGTAGAGTCTAGGGATGCTGCTGAGCAGAGGCTAGACCCCCCACTACAAAGAATTATCCAGTACAAAATGTCAATTATACCAAGGTTGAAAAACCCTAAACTAAAGGATGCAGTGGGGTTTTCTATTGGGAGACTGATAAAACTAGCATGGACCCACTGACTGAGGCTACATCTTTACATCTTTATATGAGACTCTGCCTATAGAGTCAGCAAGACAGCAAGACAACTCTTGCCTGATCATGTCTCAGAACTGACCTGGATTTCTAAATGTCACTGAGGCAAGGCCCCAAAATGCCACTATAAAGCCTGGTTATGGACTGGTGTCAGAGCGCCTAGGTGGAGGCAGCTGTATAATCTTCAGACAGGGAGGAATGAGCAAGAGGAGAGACAAGAGGGGAAATGACTCTCATTCAAAATAAGCCTGCAAACCAAAATTCCGAAACACATGAATAAATCTAATACTAAGAAAGATTGCCAACAAAATCAACAACTGGAACATGAATTCTTTACAGATAAATTAAGATTTTTAAATAGTCAGATATGTTAGATCATGTGTCTAATAGCATGTGTCTAATCTGTGGAGCATGCCATGTGACTCCAATCGGAGTATCAGAAGAAAGACCTAAGGGATAGTTGTACAAGCAACACTTTAAAAAATAACAACTGAGAAGTTTCCAGAATGGAAGAAGACATGAGTCCTCAGCTAAAAAAAAATCATTCTGTGTACCAAAATAAATGTATTTCTAGACACATCATAGTGAAACTGTAGAACATTAAGTAGAAAGAGAAGTCTGAATACTACTTGAGAGAAAATTTCCTTTAACTACAAAGGAACCCAGAGTACCAGCATTCTTCTCCTCAGCAATAATGGGTGCTAGAAGACAATTGCTAATAGCTTCAAAGTGTTGAGGCAAAGTTACTTTTAGTGTAGAATTTTATACATAGGTAGCCTGTCATTCGAGTGAAGGTAAAATAAAAATAATTTGAAACATTCAAAGTCTGAGAGTATACCACATGTGAACTGTCACTAAAAGAACTATTAATAGTAAATAGTAAAGACTGTATAGGATAAAAGTGAACCCGAAGTGTTGGATAACATGAAACAATGAATTGCAACAAATTTATAAAATGTCAATAAATGTTCGTGACTATAAAAATAATTATTGGTTTTTAAAAAAATAAAACACATTTAAGACAAGAAAAAAAGATACAGGGACCAAGAGTATTCAATGGATAGAGTCTGTATCAAGCTTAAGGGTGGGACAGAAATATGACTTTATACTTAGGAAAAAAATAGCTAAATAATTGATGTATAGTCTATAGCTTTCAAACCAATAGAGGAGGGAAAGGTAAATGTAGCAACTTTATGAATCCAGTGGAAGACAGGAAAAGAAAAAAGAAGCAAAGGAAAAGGATAGTAAATAGATAACAAAAACTAAGAAATAAGGCCAAATCTATAAGTAGTCACAATAAGTGTTACATTATATTCTTCTATTAAAAAGGAGATAATCAAATTGCATCTTTTTAAAATTTTAGTTATAGGCTGCTTAAAAGAAACATACCTAAAGTAAAATCTCACAGAAAGGTAGAAAATAGAGAGTTGCAAAAAGATAAACCATGAAAAATTATTCAGATGAAAAACTGGTATAGCAATATTAATATCAGATAAAATAGAATGAAGCAAAAAATATTAATAGGGATAAAGAATTTGTATGTACTTCACATCACAAATTCAAAATATATAAATGCAAAGCTAACAAAATTATAAGGAGAAACTAGCAAATCATCAATCACAGTGGGTAATTTATTTAAAATGTACGTCTATCAGTAACTGATAGGTAACTCAAATAGAAACTACTGAGGATTTAAATATTTGCAATATGGAATTAATACTTTCTTTAATAAGTGGCTTTTAATCTTTTAGACTATCACTTGTAACAAAAAATATATTTTATATGCAATCCAGTAAAAATATCTATCTGTATGTATGTGTATATATGAAATTTAAGTTTCACAAAATACTATTTTCTATTCTTTTTTTTAATGCTGATTTTGAGCCCCTAAATTGATTTTTTTTTTTTTTTTTTTGAGACAGAGTTTCACTTTATTGCCCAAGCTAGAGTGAGTGCCGTGGCGTCAGCCTAGCTCACAGCAACCTCAAACTCCTGAGTTCAAGCAATCCTGCTGCCTCAACCTCCCAAGTAGCTGGGACTACAGACATGTGCCACCATGCCCGGCTAATTTTTTCTATATATATTAGTTGGCCAATTAATTTCTTTCTATTTATAGTAGAGATGGGGTCTCGCTCTTGCTCAGGCTGGTCTCGAACTCCTGAGCTCAAAGGATCCGCCCCCTAAATTGATTTTACAACCCATGTATGAGCCACAACTCATAGTCTGAAAAGCACTATGTGCTGAAAAAGCACATAGACTCCTGTACCCAACAGGGAGACTGTACATTCTTTTCATGTATATGTGCAAAAGTTCAGCACATACTATGTCACAAATGAAGGCTCCATACATTTCCAAAGGCTCCAAACAATTCACACTCTTTATCCACAAGCCACTTAAATTAGAAATAATAAAAAGAGGATTTTTAAAAAGAAATTTGTGTTGAGAAATTTTAAAAAATAGTGTACCTATTACTCATACACTTAAGAGATTATCATAATGTAAATTATACTTAGAACTGTGAAAGCTATAAAAATACTATAATATCAAATTTGTGGGATAGCTAAGACTACACTCAAAAGTAAACTTTATCTTAAATATGTTTACTGAAAAGACAAGAGGGATTAAAAATAAGTGAATTATTACTTAATTTGAAAAGCTATAAAAAGGACAACAGAGTAAACTAATGAAAATAAGGGGAGAAAAATACAGAAAAGACCTAGAACAGCCAGGCACATGGCAGAACAGTGCTTCAAATTCTATCTGGCACATGATAGGGGTTCATTAAATAATTATTGAAGAAATGAATGAAATTGACAAAAGCAATAGAGAAGATCAGCTCTGGAAAGACTAATGAATAAAAAGAAAGGGCCCACATAAATAATATCATGAACAAAAAGGACTGTAACCACAAATACAGTGGAATAATTGTAGTATATTTATAAAATGGAGGCCTATGCACCACTACTGCACAGAAGTTTACTTCCCTAAATGTTTCTTGAATTGGTTTTGGAACCAGACCCTAATGAATAATATTCTAATTGTTATTTTCTAAGGATTAGCATATTAGCTTCTATTTATAAAATGCATGCATAATCCCTGACTGATAGATAAAAGGAAGAGGCATGCATGTATCTTTGTGCTTGTAGGTATGTTGTAAGGAAAATGTAAGATATTTAATTTGTGAGTATTTGCTAAGAAAAGTTAGAGTATATATTCCTTTCTTGGGGAATTCATTTTTTTTAACTTGCCCTTGGGATTTCTTCTCTCCTTTGGGAATTGAAGGAGGCTGGATATCACCTGTATTTTATAAAAGTGATCAAGTTTGGGGGTGTTTATTTTCAGGACCTTCACAAATGCAACCATGTCTGTTTTGTCACAGTCTTGGTAATAGGTAGTCAGCATTTCTAGCTCTTCCTGTAAAATCTTGAGCATTTTCCTTTTGTGGGTCCTTCCCTCTACAGAAGGGTCATCTCTGATGTGGTGGCATGAATCCAAGATAAACTTCTACTAAATCATTGAAATAGAAAACTAGCACCCCTGTGTTAGGGATGTGGAAAGCCTTGAAAAGAACCCAAAAAGAAACAATATAGCACTAAACCACAGTCAACCTTGTGAAGTAATGAACAAAACAGACCTTAAAGCATATCACTTTCAGAAAAGTTTCCACTGATCAAAATAATGGGCAAAAGTGAACAGAGGAAACCACAAATAAAGGAAATGAAGATCCATGAAAAAGTACATCAGAAGCCTGACTAGCAAAATAGATAATGTAGATACTGCTCATTATAACCTTCCTTGGACTGGCGATGATTTGTTATATGGCTGGCTGTATGGTGTGGTCTTGATGCCAATGGAATTCTTAGCCAGCCATTTGATTAGCTTATATTCCCTAAATAAACAGAGACTTGCAGTAGATGAAATTTTTCAAAATGATAAATACAGGCAATATTTCATCTTATGGGGATATTATTTATTTGTAATGCATCACTGAACAACTTCTTTAAAAGGCCTAGAAGAGCTGTCCTCTCAGAGTAAGAAAAATGCTGATGTCAGGTTCTTTCTCAGACCTCATAAAAATGGAAGAGGCAAGAGAAGTAGATAGGTGTGAAGCAAGTGAATCTAATTCAGGGTTAGGAAGTATACATTTAATATTTAAGGAAACTCTTTAGGTGCTAGCCATGAACATGTTCCAAGGGAAGAGATTGCCTTAGTTGAAAGGAGCATGTCACTATGCATGGAGTTCTAATTCTTTGTTGTGACTATATACAACCACATTTCTTATTACAGTTTTTAAGTGGCTAAGCTAATCAGGCAGCCTGCTTTGAAGCAATTTTTAATAATCATTGACAGTCATCCTCCGAGAAGAGCCTGAATTGGGTCCATTACCACAGCTGAGATTATAGTAAACCTCTAACTCTCAACCTTTGAGTCACTTTTCCCTCTCCCAGGCACTTGCACCATTTCCAAGAAGAGTAGTTAAGGACTAGATATTCACATCTGTCACTCTTCTTGGGTTTGAACTCTAACTTTTATCTAACATAAAGTTAATGGCTTCTTTCTGGTCCTATCTTTTCAGTATTTCTCACTGTAAAACTCTTATATAAGTCATTTTATAACTTCAGTTTTTCTAAATTCATCTTCAGCCATTTCCTTATATTATATGGACTATGATCAGAAAACAACAGGTAATGGAGCCGTGTCAAACACATATTTAACTTTGCACATTCAACAATTCAGAGAGAAAGGGAATTATAATTTCAATAAAGTGGCTGATTCTATTAATATTTGATGTTCCACTTAGGATAAGATGGGAGATGTGTTATTCCAATCAGTCTCAGTTCCCATGGGCCTTTCTTATAGGAAGAACATCCCACTGCATTGTTATTTTCATGCTTAAAGATACATATTTTATACAACACAGCCCTGTAATACAAGGTCCCTACTTGGTTTGGTACACAATTGAACAAGTTATTCTGACACTGGCAGAAAAGATTTTCTCTATGTAAATAGGCTTATCGTAAATGCAGAGAGTGTCGATCAATATTCCTAAGTAAAAATGACAATACTCATGATAGTTAATGTTTTTTTAGTCCTTAGTATAACACTGTACTAGGATGTGCTTCACATTTGCCTTCTTATTTTAATCCTCAACAACCCTGTTAGGTAGGTCCTGTTATCCTGTTGTTAAACTACAGTTACTGACTTAAAGACAACCAAGGGAACACATACATACCTCTCTGCATAAATATTTCCTAAAACACAGGTATTCCCAGGAAAGCAGCAAAGAATCTTTGCAGGGGCAAGTGCAGATTAACATTCAGGCTCTCAAGCTGTGTTTCAAAAGTTCTCATTTAGTAGTGGGTCATCCAGAAGTTGAAATGTATTTTCCCAAGGAAATGATGTTATCACAACAAAAGCATATTTACCCTGAGTGTGCCTGAAGTAATAATAACAGACCTAACCATTTTGTGCACCAATGTTTCCATGGAAAAATTCACTCAAGAGTTTCCCCTTGGATTGCTTTGGACACATTTCTCCATCACAGAGGGAATGGGGGGACCCTGTGGTAAAAACAGTAGAATCATTAGAAATGTTCAAATTCTGAATTAGTGGTGGCTCCCAAGGCCTTTGATGGGAGGAGGGAGGATGAAAGAGTGAGGAGAACTGGGCACAGGGAGACACAGGGTCAGATGATCTTGGGTGAGGAACAGGATGAAGCCTCTGAAGGTAAAGGGTGGCTTGAGGGTTTCAGAGAGGAGAGGGAGAAGGCTAAAGACTGTTAGGGTCCCAGAACTCATTGGGTCTAACCTCCAGGGACTCTTCTCACTCTGAGGCAGCTAGCTCCCTGTTTACTACCTCTGTTTTTTCTACTGACACAAAGATTTTGCCTGCCTGCTTCCCTTTTTGACCTATCTGTGAAACTAAGAACAAGCACAGTGGCCCTAAGGGCTTTTTAACTTCTGTAAAGGAAAGAGCCCATCCTACGCCCTTTGGAAGTTTTCCTTTTTCACTTGCTCACACAAAAGCAAATATCAGTCTACAGATGCTTTGGGTGGGCTTTGGGGTCCCAAAAGGGGCTGAAATATAATGCATAATTATTTCAAATGTAGCTCTCCAAGGCTGAGGCTTATGGGAAAAGGGAGACGCCAAGCCCTGTGTTCCTTTCTCTCCTGCCTCTCTCCTTTCCCCCTTGTTCTCAAAATGAAAGTGGAAAGGAAGGAGTAGGGCCCAGATCACAGCTTGCCAGAGAGGAAAGATTGTAGACAGTGTGATCCATGCATAGGTGCTGGGCTGTATTTTTTTCAGGGGACATGTCTCTTTCAGGGGTGGGATTATGTGAGCATCAAACCTCAGACCACCTTCCTGTTTACCTACTAGCCAGTGTTTCCCTCCCTCTGGGATATGAATCACCTGGACACCTGGGGCACTACCCCAGGCCCACTGAGTCAGTATCTCCAAAGGAAGGCTTGCAAAGCCCTTTGATTAACAAGGCCCCAGGTGATTCCTGTCAAGGAGGTTTGGCAAACACTGCTGACTAGTCCCACCCCAGCCCACCCCCTTTGCTGATCTTTAAAGATTCCTAGGACATTCTAAGCCCACTTCTGCCTCAGAGTCATTATATATGCTATTTCTTCGTGAAAAACTCTTTCCTGCTCTTTACTCTCAGCTAATACCTGCTTCTCGTAACTTCAGGATTCAACTGAATGATCACTTCCCCAGAAAGACCATCCTGGACCACTCTCCTCACCATCTAAATCAGGTTTCCCTGCTTCATTCTCTCGTAACACCTGGTGCTTTTTCTCCTTAGCATTGATCACACAGTTTGTATCTTATGTATTTGCTTTAATGTCGGTCTCCCCACTAGTACTGAACACAGGAAATGCCTAGTAAATATTTTTTGTGGGAATGAATGAATCAATGGAAAAGTAGTGTTGGGAGGGGGTTACTAAAGGTTGTGTTGGATGTTGCTTAACAGCAACAAAGAACTGAGCAATATGCAAGCTTTACTCTCCCAGGTAAAATTTTTACTTGTGAAGTAAGATCAAGGCAGATGGGCCCAACAAGTAAGTGTTTTTATGGGCATGATGGGTCAGATTCTTTCAAAAAATATTTATTAAATATTTGATGTGTGCAAAATGCAATATTAGGAGCTATGGATACAACAGTGAATAAAACTGATACAAACTGTCTTTATGGAGCTTACATTCTGGCAAGGATGACAGATATTAAACAACCAGTTATATAATTTTATAATTATGATAATTATAATGAAAGAGTTACAGAGAGCTATATGAGGCTATAAAAGGAAGACTTGACATGGTCTGTAGGATATCATACTAATCCTAGAATTTCTGAGATATGTGACTGGGGAAGCTCTGCTCAGGGAAACATATGTATTCTGTCCTGTCTCTTGTCAAAGTTGGCATGAGGGGAGGTGCTGTATAACAGTTTCTCAACTTCGGCATTACTGACATCTCGGACGAGGTAATTCTTTGTTTTGGAGCATTTTCCTGTGCACTGTAGGATGTTTAGTGCATCGCTGGCCTCTATCCACTAACTGCCAGTAGCACCCCATAGTTGTAATAACCATAAATGTCTTGACATTCCCACATGTCCTAGGGGTAGGGGGTGGGGGGCAGAAAACTGTCCCTCCTACCTTCCCCAGTTGAGAACCATTGCTCTACATGAAATTTTTTTTTTTTTTGAGACAGAGTCTCGCTTCGTTGCCCAGGCTAGAGTGAGTGCCGCAGCATCACCTAGCTCACAGCAACCTCAAACTCTTGGGCTCAAGCAATCCTCCTGCCTCAGCCTCCCGAGTAGCTGGGACTACAGCCATGCGTCACCATGCCTGGCTAATATTTTCTATATATATTAGTTGGCCAATTAATTTCTTTCTATTTTTGGTAGAGATGGGGTCTTGCTCTTGCTCAGGCTGGTTTCGAACTCCTGACCTCGAACAATCCGCCCGTCTCGGCCTCCCAGAGTGCTAGGATTACAGGCATGAGCTACCACACCCAGCCGAAATTTGTTTTTTTTTTTTTAAATATGTTTTCTATAATTTATCTAAGTCAATACCAGGAATTTAATTTATTCAATAAACAAGTATTTGGCCAGGCGCGGTGGCTCACGGCTGTAATCCTAGCTCTCTGGGAGGCCGAGGTGGGCGGATCATTTGAGCTCAGGAGTTCAAGACCAGCCTGAGCAAGAGCGAGACCCCATCTCTACTATAAACGGAAAGAAATTAATTGGCCAACTAATATATATAGAAAAAAATTAGCTGGGCGTGGTGGCGCATGCCTGTAGTCCCAGTTGCTTGGGAGGCTGAGGCAGCAGGATTGCTTGAGCCCAGGAGTTTGAGGTTGCTGTGAGCTAGGCTGACGCCACGACACTCACTCTAGCCTGGGCAATAAAGTGAGACTCTGTCTCAAAAAAAAAAAAAAAAACAATAAACAAGTATTTATTGAGTACTTATTATCTGCCAGGCACTGTTCTAGGCACTGGAGACACAGCAGTGATCAAAGCCTATACTTTCTTTCTTGAGGCAGGGTCTCATTCTGTTGAGCAGGCTGGAGTGCAGTGGCACTATCATATCTCACTGCAGCCTCCAACTCCTGGGCTCAAGTGATCCTCCCACCCCAGACTCCTGAGTAGCTGGAACTACAGGTGCCCACCAACACGGCTGAATAATTGTTTTACTTCTTGTAAGAATGGATCTTGCTCTTTCTCAGGCTGGTCGAACTACTGGGCTCAAGTGATCCTCCTGCCTTGGTGTCCCAAAATGCTGGGATTGTAGGCATGGGCCACCACGCCCAGCCAAAGCCTGTGCTTTTTTGGTGCTACATTCCAGTGGGGAGAAATGGACAGTAAATTTTTAAATAAGTAATATTTCAGAAGAAGGGTATAGGTTGGTCATAGAGCTCCTCTCTGAGAAGATGACATTTAAACAAAGTCTTGAAAGAAGCAAGGGAATGAGCCACATAAGAGGAGACGTCAAGAGCAGTAGGTGAAGCCATTGGAGGGCCTGTGTTCACATCACCTTTCTGTCTGCAGGTCTGACCAAGCTCTTTTGTGTTTCAGAGGGTCCTCCGTAGAAGGGCAGCTGAATGGACTCCAGAGCAGCCTTAACCCTGCAGCCTTTGTGCCCATCACCAGCTCCACAGGTTAGTGGGCAGCAGCTCTTCTGCAGGTGGGACAGCAGAGAGGGTGCTGGGCTTAGCACTTCCTCTCTTCTGTCTCCAAAGAGAGTGCCAGTTCAAAGGACAAAGTATCCAGGCTCTTACAGCATTGACAAATGGGTGTTTTTATTATATTCTTCTTTAAAATAATTTTTTTAAAGCCTAGGATAGGCATTTCCTGGAACTAGTTTAGGGTAATTGAAACTCCCCAATCTAATAGAATGGTGTCAGATTTGCAACATTTAGTAAAAATGCTGTGTATTTTTATTAAAATTGACTAGTATTACACTCTTTATATTGTATTTCCACGTGTTGTATCTGTCACTTAATCCTCACAACAGCCCTGTGAGGTTGATCTTCTTCTCTTCCCCCCCAAAAGGAAACTGTGGCTCAGAAAGTTGAGGGGCTTGTAGCAGGTTATACATGGACGCAGAGCTGAAGCTCTGGTTGTTGATGCAGGTCTTGTCATGCTAATACAACGCAGTCTGTTGACAGGTTGTTATTGAGAGCCTGAAGCCTCTCAGCATAGGTGCATACATATAAGTTAGGCAGTGTTGGCCCAGAGATAGTCTTCTGTGAATAATGATAATAAAAATGCACTACTAAGTAATCAGAAAATTGAAAGAAAATCACTTTGATTCAATTCAATAAGTATCATTAAGCAGCTGGAGGAAGGAGCATGCTGGGCCCTGAGATACATACAGGGTAAAGAGTCAGACTCCACTCTCAGGGAACTTACAGACTCATGGAGATAGAAACACTGAAAAATTTCCTCAGCAGGGAATGTGCCACAAGGTGGGTGGTATTGGGTACCTGGGGCACACAGAATAACAATAGACAACACTGACTGAGCATTTGCTAAGTGTCATACACAGTTCTGAGTATTGTACATGTAATATAACTCATTCACTATACAGGCATATAATGTAGGAACTGTAGTCCCCATTTCACAGGTGAAGAAATAAAGGCTCAGACAGACTGTGAAGCTTATATAAAGTCTCACAGCTAGTAAATGCTATGACAGTATTTGAACCCAAGCATTTGAGCCCATATCTTTAGGGACTGAGAAGGCATTCCTAGAGGAAGAAACACTGAAAGTGGATCAGTAAGCCAGGATAGGGAAGGCTTCCAGGAAGATGGAACGGTATGTGCAAAGGCTGGAGGCAGTAAAAACACGCTGTATTTTGCAAGCCCCCGTGGGGGCTGGGGACTGGGGTGTGGGGCTGGGGACTGGGGTGTGAGCAGGGAGTGGCAAGAGGAAAAGTGGTGAGGCAACAGCAGTGGTTTACGAGCCACGCAGGGAACTTGGTTGTTGTCCTGACAACAGAAAGGAGCCAGGGAAGAGTTTCAAGCAGGGATGTGAGGGGTGGGCATGTGGTTTGACATAATACACCTTAAAATGATTACAAGATCTCTGAGAAGCCCAGATACTTGGCTGCGGTTGGGGATAACTACATATCACTCATTGGCTTATTGTGAGGAATAAACGAAGCAATAAACGAAGGGCTCTAACTACACCCAGGTCAGGTAATATTATGATAGGAGTATAAAAATTTTTCTCCCTTGAAAACCTGAATTCAAGAAATATTTGATGGGGGCTGCCTCTGGGAGGCCAAGGCAGGCGGATCGCTTGAGCCCAGGAGTTTGAGGTTGCTGTGAGCTAGGCTGACGCCATGGCACTCACTCTAGCCTGGGCAACAAAGTGAGACTCTGTCTCAAAACAAAACAAAACAAAAAAATATTTGATGGGTATCTACTCACTCCCTCCTACCTCCACCCCCCAAAAGAATTACTAGAACACGGCTGTTGTTTTTAGGGAAGTAAAATGTCCACCTAGAATTGTTATGGACTGTGAAGTGAGGTCTCAGAGAATCATGGCCAAATTTAAAGGATTTTTAGCTTTAGAAGTCTGCAAAGCCTAGGAGATCAGGAAACCCAGGCTACTTGATTTGCATGTCTAATTGATAAATTAAGTATTAACTTGAAATATATGTGCTCTCTAGCTAGAAAGTTGGAAATTTGAGGGGTCAGGTAGGACATACTTGCAGCATCTTAACCATGAATTAATGTTTACTGACTCTTGGTGAAGATATTTAGAAAATTTTGCAACACTTATACTGAATTTGATATCAGCATGAAACCACAGAGCAAGGAGAAGTTGTGCTTCCTCCTGACTTCTAATAATGACATTTCCCCTACTTCTACCTTAAGGTAACAAGCAGATTATTCTTCTTGACTTGTTTAGATAGCCTATTATTTACTGCTTTTGTCACCAAATGACCCTGGGCCTCTAAATTCCCTTGAATTTGTTTCTATTCTGTGATTTTCCTGATGTTCCCAATCTTTAGTTAAAGAAACACTTAGAAGCATGATATAGTAAGGTTCAGGCATTTTTTCCATACTTCCCAATAAACATTTTTACCTTCACAGTCTTAGTGACTAATTCTGTTCTGGTTATTTATACAACTAGTTTCTTAACTCACTGGAATATCTGTGTTTCAGCTACAAAGCATGAGTTTTCTATATTGCAAGATTTAAAGCACTTATTCTAGGGGTTCAGAAGGGTGTCCTAAGAAAAGGAAGTTAGGTTGCTAGTAGTAGCATTTTTCTTTAAACTCACAAGAAAGGATAACAACCACCATAATGAGTCAAAAAATTTACACTCCTATACTAGTTGAGAAGTTTGTGCCTATACTGGAATCCCTGAACTTTCTATGAAAGGTGTTTAGTGCCTGTCTAGTCCCCGTTAACTCAGATGGTTAAATTTTGTATTAATGAGTCCATGAATATAGCAAGTATCTGTTTCCTGGCCCCTTAACCCATTCCCTAAGTCTGGACTCTCAGGCTTTGAGCTGTGTGACTTTGTTTCTCAGGCAATCTGAATAAGATAGTGATTTGTCCTAGGGTACTGTGTGAAAGCTCCTAGCAGAGTGCCTGGAATGCTCCAAGAATGTTACTTTTCTTTGACTTTCCTAACCTCAGGTTATGTATTCAAAGTTTGCTATGAAAAGGAAGGTGTAGAGTCAGCAAATTGGGAAATTTGAGAAGGAAGCTCCAGTGAGGGCCATTGGCCCAAAGCCAACATCATGGCCTTCCTTCTTTATAACCATGACGTTCTTCTTGAGTTCTGAAGTGGTGATGGTGAACTAAAATAGCAGAGAGCAACAGATTAGATAACTGACATTTCTCTCATGCTGATTTGATAATGTAAACTACCATTATTATAGGAGTCTGAAGCCACACCAGCTGCCCTCGTCCCTGGCCCTTGGCTTCTGCCTAAGCCTTTCCTATCCTGGAGTCCAACTTTTCCCCACCCTCTTCTATTTTTAAACTCTTATTGGTCTGTAGTTGGTGGAAGAGACCTTACCACCTTTTGAAAATCAGTGATGGATTTCATTTACAAGAAGTGAGAAGTGATGTCCTTGTTAAATGTTTATTGTTTGGGGCCTTGCTAAAATATGCTATAGCTTTGTGCTCTTTGCATGGGGATGGGTCAGCAACATGTCAGTGTGACTCTGCCTGCCCACTTCATTGTGTCCCTGAGACAATAGGAGAAAGGAACTTATTGTAATGTAAAGTAAACCCAGTGGAGCTTAAACCCTAAGGATCTGGAAGTCACTTTAACTTTCAAGTGAAATTATTTGCCTGGAAGCTCTCCATGGAATGACCTATTTTCATTATCAAATTCTTATTCTGTTCACCACACATTATATAGTTGTTGGAGCTCCTGGGTGGATCAGGAGTATTTTATAAAAATAAAAATAAATAAAGCTTTTGAGATGTTTGCCCTGTGTTCAGTACCCTTTATTGCTCCCAAAACATTCTTCTCTCTCCAGGAACACAGGGGTCAGAATTTGGGTTGATTACCCACTTTTATTCTGTTAAAAAGCAAAAGAGAGACTATGGATTTGGTGTTTGGCAGGAAATGGGGTGGTAGCATCTGGGAGGACAGTGATCCCCTTACCTAGATTTAGATTTGACCTCTTGTCCTTTGGGCCAAGATCAAATATAGTGTTAAGTAGGGATTTTTTTTCCATTTTTCAGGATCTTTGGAAGCTCCCCAAGTTATTTTCGCCAGATCCAAACCCTTGCCCACACAGTCTGGAGCCCTTGCTACAGTTGTAGGACAGAGAAAATCAAAGTCGGTGAAGTCAGGGCCAATTTAAGGTAACAGTAAGAATAAAAGCATATTTTTATCATTTTCACTTGCTGACTTTATGCCAGAGCAAGAGACTTGGTAACTATCAAGAGAAGTGATAGTTTTTCAAAATAACAGTGAAGCTGGGCTTTATAAAACTAAAGCTCAGAAGGAATCTCCAAAACTGTGGGTCAAAGTTGAGCTACAAATAGCTTGTGTCTATAATGGTCTACCAGTAGGTGGTGCTGTGGCAGTAAGAAATTTCTCCACTGTTCCTAGAGGCATTTATTTAAAAATATGGGGACTTTGAGACAAAACAAAGAAAGAAACTAAAGCCATAACTGAATTATCACAGGTAAAGTGTAACAGAATATATGGGAAAACATATTTTAAGGTCAGGTTGAATAATCTCAAGAAGGAATAGATATTATCAAAGAAGGCTTTTAGACTGCAGTTAGGTAGTTTGTGAAACTGGACTTTCACATAATGGGAGGCAAGGAGGAAATAAATTTTTGTCTTAAATTTTAGTGAGGTTGATGAATTACTTATGATTTTTACTGAGTTATTTAAAATAAGCATACGCTATAATTGGCAGCAAAACAAACTATATACCCCAGCCTACACCTATCCAAAAAAAGCTCATACATTGAGGAATGATCTAGCTTGATCTTATGAAGCTGTATCTACACTTCCTCAGTGCTGCCCTCAGTGTTTTGTTCCCAGCTGTGGCCTTCAAAACTTTCCAGAAAATTCTATGAAACTTCAAGGCTTTGATGATTCTTTTCCTCTTTGCTCTGCCCTATACTCTAAAGCAGTAATGGCACACCTGCTATGAGTTTAATACTCTTTTTACCTCTAGGGGAATATTTAAAAACTTGTTTGAAAAGTATTATTCGTCAGAATACCCCAGGAGAGCAAAGGAGAGAGGGAAATTATTTACCCACCACAGGATTCATTTACATTGGATCAGCAAGCTTCAAATATCTTTCCCCAGCCCATCTAAACTCTTTCCAGAGAGGAATGAGAAAAGAGAAGGGAACACCAAATCCATGGCTTGGTCATCTACCAAAATGTACCAGAGAAAGTGAAAAACAACCAGAGTTCTGTTGGTGATACTTAGCCAGTGGGCCTTTAATTCTGATGCTAAGCAGCCTGTACAATGATGAACAACTAATAAAACATAGGAAACTAAAGTGAGAAGGTCAATATTTCCTTCAGGAGACTGTCAGCCAGAAGAATGAATGTGACATCAGGCTCCAAACCAAGCTGATGGTCTGCCAAAAAGTAATCACGTCCATCCATTTCCAGTATTGTGAGCCTTGGACCTGCCACAGTTGTAGTAGCGCTTTCCTTGAACCTCTTTCGTCAATATCCCTTATAGTCTACCCTGAACATTACATGGCAAAATAGGATCATCAGCAAAGAAGCCTTGGGGAAGAGCCCATCTCTCAACATTTAGATCTCTGTTGCAAACACAGCCTTGCTGAGCCCAAGCCATACATAAGCTAGGGATGGCTGATGCTGTGCTTTGTAGTAAGGTGCTCAGGTGAGATAAGGTGCTTTGTGATGCTGTGCTCAGGTGGTAAGACAACATGCCAGGTGTGTGTGTATGGATGAATAAGACAGAACAGCTCAGAAGGTCTCAGAAGTCCAGCCTCCCATGGTGCAGTGTAACTGCTAGGAAGCTGCAGAGGCAGGCCTGTCAGCCTGGCATGTGACAGAGGGCAGTGAGTTGCCTCTCCTTGAGCAGGGAATTAGGTAGTTTTTAGAATGAGAAAGCAGAACCCCAGAGGCTGCAGCTCATCACCCAAAGCATGCTTTCTTTTTGTTGTGAATGCACTGTAGACGGCAGAGCTCCTTCAGGCACAATCACAATGTCATGCCCACCTGTGACGGTCCTAGAACTTCTTTACATCTGTGTCTAGAGAGGCAATCAGGTTAGATTAGAGAATTTGAATTGTGTTTGTATAACATGTTTTATAATACTGAGAAAATATCAATTGTCCTTATCAAAAGGTGGAGGGAGCTATGCTAGCTATGCTAGTAGAAGAGTATTAAGAACCAAAGCCTATCTAAGACCCCTATATGCCGCCCTCAGCAAGTGTTGTATTTAAATACAGATATTGTTCTTTGTTTTCTTAGATTCTGTATTGTCTATTTGGCATCTGGACGTCCCAAGACCAATTATATTAACTACATTTTCCGTGTTCTTGATGCTCTGGCATTTTGGGGGCCTTACAGACCCAGGGAAAGATTGCTTCTTCCAGGACTAGTTAATTCTTAAAGATAATAACTTGTCCATGAGTACACCTTTTATATGCAAACCAACCAATCCCAAGTTTCTGCCCCCAACTACTTCCTTATCTACTTTCCTATACCAAGCCAAAATTTCCCCTGCCCTAAATCATCTCAGGGCCAGGTACCAGGTAACTAGATACCATCTCTATATCTCTGAGTCTGACAGAATTATTCAGACTAACTAATCCAAAGCTGCTTACTTTCCCTGCCTTGCCTTTCCCACGTAAACCCCAATAAGGGCTCTGGCCTAGACTTTCCTAGATACACACTCCTCTCTTTTGCCTCCTGACCAACACTGGTCCTTTCCTGTGACCCTGTGTGGTATGCAGTGACCCCCTTTTCTGGAACCCATGAGAATAATCAACATCTTCCAAACCTTGTTTTCATTTCCTCCAGTGGCCACATCAACTTTACCATACCATATCCAACATGTACATTCTTAAAACAGACATCAAGAAGAAAAATATCTTTAATTTGTGGTACAAGGAACCAGGAAAAATATGAATTAGATTTATATCACCGAGTTCTAAGGAATTGGTTGTAGGACTTCATTATAGGCTGGTATTACACAGTGATATTTTAACAGTATGTGTTTTGCTAGTGTAGATCAGGCTGCAGCCACACAAGGATGTGGATCCCTCTACAAAACAAAATCACCTGGCTGTCAGCCATTGAAATTTCGTGCTTTCCTGTGCTGAAGCCTCTTTCATTTCATTTTTTTGTTGTTGTTTGTTTGTTTATTTGTTTGTTTTTTGAGACAGAGTCTCGATTTGTTGCCCAGGCAAGAGTGAGTGCCATGGCATCAGCCTAGCTCACAGCAACCTCAAACTCCTGGGCTCAAACAATCCTACTGCCTCAGCCTCCTGAGTAGCTGGGACTACAGGCATGCACCACCATGCCCAGATAAGTTTTTCTATATATATTAGTTGGCCAATTAATTTCTTTCTATTTATAGTAGAGACAGGGTCTCGCTCTTGCTCAGGCTGGTTTTGAACTCCTGACCTCAAGCAATCCACCCGCCTCGGCCTCCCAGAGTGCTAGGATTACAGGCGTGAGCCACCACGCCCAGCCTCATTTCATTTAGTAACTGTTTCTATTAATACCTTCAGAAATAAAACTCAAATATAACTTAACAACCTGGTTAGAAGTTGGGAGAAGATAACCTGGCTTTTGGTTTGGGGGAAAAAGTGGGGGTAGTTCTAAGAACCTACCCAAAGGGAATTCATTTGCCTTAAAGAAAACCAGAGTACTGTATTTCTGACACAGATGAAGAAATAGGCTACTGAGAAAGATAACATCTGCAAATTGATATTTTCTCTTGCTAAACTGGCAAAATCCCAAGAGAAGAGTGATGATTCTTCAATTGTTAACAATTACTACTTTGTTATAAAGAGACAAGGGAAGTGCAGTGGCCCCTTTCTCAAATTACACTTATATTATAGAAGCATACACACCTCCTGGAAAAAATGCCTGGGACCTTGGATCGTTAGAGTTGCACCTACCACTGCATCTTGTAGCAAAACTGTGTGGTCTATGTAATACCCATTCACTTTGGGTGGAAGAAGATCCAGTCTATTCTTGTAGCCCTGAACTGGGCAAGTAACCACATAAGGTTGCCTCACTCTGTGAGTCTTTATACATATCACTCCAGGTTATCAATCTATTCTCTATGGTTATCCATCCTGTGAACCCACACACCTTGCTACTAGCTTCAATGGGATGCTTGTTGTAGCCACATACCTTTGCTTTACTATCCTTATATCCTCAGGACATAATTGCTCCTGAAAGTTCTAAAGAAAGAAAATGGCATGCTAAGCCATGCCTGTCTTTGGAAAAAAGCAAGCTTTCCACATGGAAATATTTACAACTTTGCTTACCTGATCTACAGAGTTTGAACTAGGCTCCAAAGAGTGTAGGTGTATAACTGCAGGGCTTGGAGAATGATGACTTGAAGTATATTATCCTGTTGGCATGATTGGCACTGATATTTATCCTTTATTCTTTCAAATTATGATTATAAAGAAAAAGACTCAAATTCTCTTAAGTCTTCAAAATGAAGACCATCACTAGTAAAACTAAAACAATAGTCTCTTACACTTCTTAGTTCTCATCTTTCAAACATGCAGGTTTCAGTTAGCACCATAGGTGTCAAGGCACTCTTGAAACCTAAAATCCAGGCTATCCAGTTATCTGATACCAGAGAAGGAAGGGCTTGAATGCGTGGACTATCCCTGTAACTATAATAAAACATAGCACCCCCAGTATAAAATGGGGATAGAAGTTGAAAAACAAGCCTGGTCTTAGGATGATGGAGTGAAGAAAGTCAGCTAGTTAGAAGTTGCTACAGTAGCAGTATTTGTTTGTTTGTTATTAGCTAGAAGAACCATTCTTTTATATATATATTTAACTGAAAAGTGACTTTGAGGGTTTTCCCCCCCTTCTCTTTTATAATTTGTCATAGGAAATTAAGGCCTGTGCCAAGCCCAAATGAAGATATTTTGGAATTTGGCAGAGTTTTTTAACTTACTATGACTGAGCTTCAAATTTTATTAAGTAATGGATTGTTCATAGTTTTTAATCAGATACTAGAATATGGAATTTTCAAAACCATGACTCTTTCTCAGAAATATGACTTTTCTCAGGCCTGTGTCTTATATTTATTCATCCTTTTTACTATTCTCCAAAATAAATCACCACTGTGCATGTGTATATATACTTAACCTTCCTCTTTATGCAGAGGATTCGAGTTATCCACAACAGCCTTTTGATTATCAAGAAGAAAGATACCCTCGATTTACCTCTGTTAAGGGAAGTTATTGCATATAAACACAAGTAAGAAACAGTCTCAAGAGGGAGACATCATGAAAACCTGCAGCCTGATTTGGGGTAATTAGCAGCTCTACTGGCTAAGCAGTAATTCTGTTAGTCCATCCCTGTGACCAGGTTGTTTGTTGTCTCCTCAGCAGGTATCTTCTGCTGTTAGCCAGGTTAACAGCTGTGCTCTACTGGTGACTCAACCTCTCTCTATGGGATTCTTTTTCTTTTTCTTTTCTTTTTTTTTTTTTTTGCATGCAGTTTTGAGAAAACACAATCAGAATACTTGCCATTCATTGATCCAGCAAAGTGCCACTGGTGGGCAAAACTCTCTCTCCCAGGCCTGCATAGCTGGCCTAAAGTAGGCGGCAGCTGCCTTCCAGACATATGCTGGCCTGGTACTAGGGTAGCATGATTATGTGATACAAAGCTGCCAATTTATGCATTTCTGGAAATTTTCTTCAGATGGGATTATAGCTAGACAGATACAACATAGACTTTTCACCTCTAGTATAAGGATCTTAAAATATAAAACCACATGCAGTAAAATAAAATAATAAAATATGAATGGTAAATCAGGGCCAAAACCAAGATAATTCAAATTTTTCAAATATATGGTGAAATAAATTTACTATAATTGAGGTGAAATTTGGTTTCGAGTCTCCTGACATCCAGGACAAACAGAGAAACATGATAAATTGGAGTATATAGTTCTTATTATTAAAAAAAAGAATACTCTGGGGGAAAATCAAGCTTTTTCCTAGTTTTCATTCTAAAGGAAGTGTTTTACATACTTTATAGAGAGGACACCAGATGAATTAGTAGTCAGCCAACAGCTAACCAACTATTAAAGCAGTCAATAGTAGCTTGTTAGTCAACAAGCCAACGTAGTGATGTGTTTCATATGGCTACTTCTTGGCATGAACTACATACACAAAGGTAAAATGTTATAGTACACACCAATGAAGACAGTTTTGGAAGGGGTCAAAACTAACATAATCTAGGTTTCTGTGTCCATATAATTGAAGGGCAATTTAATGGTTACTTACAGGACTGGATGAATTGCTGTGTCTTAAATAATCCTAAATATAACTTCTCTCACTTGACTGTTTGATAAGAATTAATTGTGCTCTTAGGCAAGGGCCCATATACCTGGTCTTTTATCTTGCCATTTGAAGATGAATCTATATGCTTTGGAAAACAGGAGGCAGAGGTAATACCTCCTGAAAACTGTGGAAGCTAAGCTGTATTCTTACCTCTCATGGCATGTTTGTTCTCTGCTCCTTTATTTACATACACAGTTTCTTCTGCCTGGACACCATCTCCCCACTTTTGCCTCCTCCCTCACCAATATGCTTAATTCCTATTGGTCTTCAACTCCTTTCCTCCTGACCAGCCCTACCTTATTCCCACCTCCAATCTGATTTATATGCTTTTGACTCTGCGCCAACAGAACTCTGATTACCTCTGTCATGGCTTTTACAATACTCTGCTCTCTTTATGGATTACTTGACTGTTCCCTCCACTAGGCTGTAATTCCCAGGAAGGCAAGGATCAGGTCCAATTTGACTCTGAAACTCTAGGCCCTAGCACAGTAGCTCATAGTAAAGGTTTAAGAAATTCTGGTTGATTAATAAAGGCAAAAAAAATAAAAAGAAAAAATAAAGTGACAAAAGAAATAACAACAACAACAAAAAGAAATTCTGATTGAATAGTTGAATGCATAAATTTTCGTAGTTTTGCCTCGTAATTTGCCTTATTCGTTTACTGACATTTGGAAATATGTCTACATATACAAATTCTTCCTATCCCCTAAGGGTCCAGTTAAGTTTTATCTCATCTTATAATCCTTGCTCATATACATAATTACATTTATCTTGCCATTTTTTTAGTTCTTAGACCCAGCCTGGGCAATATCGCAAGAACCTGTCTCTACAAAAATTTTAAAATTTAATTAATTAATTAATTAATTTCTTAGAGACTTACAATTTATATTACAAAGTTTAACACTTCATATATTTTGTCATCTTTTATCACTATTCACTTCTTGGATAAATTGTTCCTTCAATAAGACCATAAATCCCTTGAGGTCAGAATTGAATCCCTAACCACACCCAAAGTGCTTTATTACCTTGTAATATAGACCTTAAAGAAAAGAACACATATATACATAAAATTTGTCAAAAAATAATCTATGCCCTCTATTTACCTGGCTTCAAGTAAAATGCATAAAGCTAACCTCAAAAGATAAAATCTTCTAATGAAGATTTCACAAATAATGTATTTTATTATTAAACAATCTTCAAAATCAGAATAACCTTCCTTATA
This sequence comes from Mirza zaza, assembly GCA_008750895.1. Classification (NCBI taxonomy): domain Eukaryota; kingdom Metazoa; phylum Chordata; class Mammalia; order Primates; family Cheirogaleidae; genus Mirza; species Mirza zaza. The sequence continues at coordinate 47,224 of VSMD01003946.1, read as the reverse complement.
AATTACCTAGTGTTTCTATCCTATTGTTTGTAATATTATAAAACTACTTCCTATAAAATAGTGAACAACTGATCACTACTCTTCAGAAAACCTATGATACACATTCATAGTCTTACTATAAACCTGTTTGTTACAATGCAGATTTAAGTATGAATATGTTCCACTTTAGACCATATTCAAGGATCTCATTAGAAGGGAACAAAGGTAAAATGAGGCTTATTTGGAAAATATTATCCTTCAGCCTTTACACCCTCTAATTAATTAGAGTTCTTCCACTTTATCACACAGATCAGATTTTGCTTTTGAACACTGAATTGTCTTTTGTATTCTCTTCTGAACTCTCCATGCATTCTTTAGACTCCTCTTAAAGTATACAATACCTGAAACTAGACACCACCCTCTCATACTAGAGTTATGACTAGTGTTGAGTATTGTGTAAAATCTATCATCATGGTTCTAGAGTCATATGTTACACTTTATATGTATACAGTATTCTCAGAAACATCATGACTATTGTCATCAGTAGCAATGCCTAAATTTTGTAAGAATTCCAGAATGCAGGAAGGAAAGTGCATAACTGCGAAGTTAGACTGAGTTGTGTGGGCTCTGTCACTTCCCATTTGGCAACTTTGAGCTAATCAGTTAGCCTCTTTGAGCATCAGTTTCCTCATATATACAGTTAGCATAAAAATATCAATCTTGCAGGACTGGGATGTAAAGATTATAGATTACCTCAACAGTAACCAAAAATCCCTATGTAAAAATGTTCTTGAACAGACATTTCTTCAAAGAAGATATACACATGGCTAATAAGCCGATGAAAAGATACTCAATATCACTCATCATAAGGGGAATGCAAATCAAAATCCACAGTGAGATACCACTTCGTACCCATTAGGATAGCTACTATTCAAAAAGAAAAAAAATAAATGTTAGGGAGGATGTGGAAGTATTAGAACCCTTGTGCACTGTTGGTGGGAATTTAAAATGGTGCAACCACTATGGAAAAGAATACGGTGGTTCCTCAAAAAATTAAAAATAATTGAATTGCCATTATGATCCAGCAATTTTGCTTCTATGTATATATCCAAAGGAGTTTAAAGCAGGGACTTGAACAGATATTTATACACCCATGGACACAGCAGCATTATTCGTAATAGCTAAAGAGTGGAAGCATCCCAAGTGTCCACCAGCTGATAAATGAATAAACAAAATGTGATATATACATCCAATAGAATGTTTTTCAGCTTTAACAAGGAAGAAAATTCTGCTGTAGGGTACAGTGTGAATGAACCTTCAGGACATTATTCTAAGTGAAATAAGCCAATCACAAAAAGACAAATACTGAATGATTCTACTAATAGAAGATATCTAGAATAGTCAAAATCATAGAGATAGAAAATAGGATGGTTATTACCAAGGGCAGGGTTACAGGGGAATGGCGAGTTATTGTTTAACAAATAAAACTGTTACAATTTTTTTTTTTTTTTTTTTTGAGACAGAGTCTCACTTTATTGCCCAGGGTAGAGTGAGTACCGTGGCGTCAGCCTAGCTCACAGCAACCTCAAACTCCTGGGCTCAAGCAATCCTGCTGCCTCAGCCTCCCAAGTAGCTGGGACTACAGGCATGTGCCACCATGCCCGGCTAATTTTTTTTTCTATGTATATTAGTTGGCCAATTAATTTCTTTCGGTTTATAGTAGAGATGGGGTCTCGCTCTTGCTCAGGCTGGTCTCGAACTCCTGAGCTCAAAGGATCCGCCCACCTCGGCCTCCCAGAGAGCTAGGATTACAGGCTTGAGCCACCACGCCCGGCCTACAATTTTGTGAGATGAAGAATTCTGGAGATGGATGGTGGGATGGTTGCACAATACTGTGAATGTACTTAATGCCACTGAACTGTTTACTTAACAATAGTTAAGCCAGGCACCCTGGCACATGCCTAGAGTCTCGGCTGCTTGGGAGGTTAAGGCAGGAGGATTGCTTGAGCCTAAGAGTTTGAATACAGCGTAGGCAACGTAGTGAGTCCGTGTCTCTTTAAAAAAAGTGGTCAAGATGGTAAATTTTATGTTATGTTAAATTTTATGTGTATTTTGCCACAATTAAAAGAAAAATTATAGATTGTATATGTAATGCACCCAACCCTACAAAAGAAGGTGTTTTTGTTATCTTGATTTTGTAAACAGGCTGAAAGAAGCTAAGTACTTTGTCCAAGCCACACAGTCAATGGTGGAGCTGAAATTCAAACCCAGGCAGCTTTATTCCAGACCATGCTTAACTGCCTCCTCATCTCAAATCTCTAGGCCCCTCAAGGTGATTTAATCTTATCAGTGCCCTTTCCTGTTACAGCCTCAGCCTCCTGCAGTGTCTGGTTGTTATCTCAAATTGCTCCTCGGGGATTCCTGGCAGAGTGGGGTTGTGTGTAGTCTAGTCTGGCTTTCTTTTTTAAGCCAGCCATTTAACTTTCCCTCATTTGGATGGAGCCAGACCTAGAAAGGGGAGGATTAAAAACAAGGTGGGCCTTCTGCCTCCACTCCCCCGCATGGAGGAGATGCTAGTGGTAATCTTTCTCACACACCACTTTGGAAAGGGCAGTAGTTCTGATTGACAGAGGGAACTTGGATGCAGATGAAGCCCTGCAGCAGATGGTGGAGCTGAAGGTGGGAGGGGAGGGGACAAAAAGGAGGGTCTGGGAATCACCCCTGGATTAGTTAAGAGAGCATTCCCTGAAGGTAACAGAAACTTAGAGAATCAGTGGCAGCATAAGTAAGGAATTTATTCTTCTCACATGTCAAGAAGTCTAGAGACAGGAACCAGTCCAGTGCTGCTCTTCAGAGACATAACTGAGGAAACCAGGCTTCTTTCTTTCTGCTGTACTAACTAAAGCACTGGCTCTCATTTTTTTGGTTGTAAGATGGTCCTGTTCCTACTGGCATTGTGTCTATGTTCCAGGCAAGAAGAGGGGGAAGGGCAAAAGACAGATGCCAGCTCAATCTGTCCCTCTTCCAAAAAACCTTTCTTGGAACCCTAGCAGTTCTAACTAATATATCATTGGCCAGCACTGGCTGCCTTGGCTGCCTCTCCCTAGCAACAGAGGAGTCTGGAGAGGTGGTCTTTCAGCCAGCACATTGCCTCCCAGGGCAGATCCAGCCTCTCCTATTGAGGGAGAAGGGGGAATGGCTGTTCATAAACATCTACCTGTTTTTGTCACAGCATGGTTTCTCTCTGGATGCTCAGTGCCTATTGCAGGGAGTTCATTACCTTTCTGCAGCCCCTCTGCCACCAGCTTCTTGGCTGCCACAAATTAAAAAGCTGTTCCCCGACCTCATTTTGCCGCAGTCCTGGCTCCTGGTACATGGAGTTGGGGGTCCCTATTACCTAGAGGTTGCAGGAACACATGAGAGCCCCCATCTTCCTGGAAGAGTTAAAAAGGCCCATTTAAGTGAGGAAGATGGAAAAAAGCTGTTAAAAAAAAAGCCTATAGAGAAAAACAACCCTATAAATGTGTTTATTAATTAAAATGATATACTTTTCTAATTACAATACAAAATTATGATATGCCACATCCATTCACATAAATTATTCACTACTTGATATACTTCAGTAGAATAATGATTATGTATATTCTTAAGTTATGCCAATTAAGATTGTTATAAGTTTAATTTTACTATAATATTAAATTCTGTTCATGAATGATGTCTTCTTCAGATTTTGTTCACAGTACAGCTACTTTAAAAACTGAGAGAGAGCCTGGGCATGGTGCTCATGACTGTAATCTAAGCACTTTGGAAGGCCAAGGTGAGAGGATCTCTTGAGCCTAGGAGTTAGAGACCAGCCTAGGCAACATAATGAAAACCACACCCCCATCTCTACAAAATATTTTAAAAAATTAACAAGGAGTGGTGGTGCATGCCTGTAATCCCAACTACACAGGAGGCTGAGCCCAGGAGTTTGAGGCTGCAGTGAGCCATGATGATGCCACTGTACCTAGCCAGGGTGACAGAGCAAGACACTATCTCTAAAACAAAACAGAAAAAAAAAAAAGAAAAGAAAAGCAAAACACTGAGAGAAGTTATTAATGATCCCTGTTTCATTTAGAGAAAAACTTCCTTGTGCTCAGGTCTTTGCTGAGATTCTCTGAAAAGAACAGGACTGGGGCCTGGTAGCATGGAAAATCCAAAACAGAAGTTCACATAGCAATATTGAGTCAGAGAATTTTAAAAAGGATTTAAAGCTAATAGTGAATAACAAGTTACAGTAGTCAAGACATTGTGGCATGGAATAGATCATGGAATAGAATTAAGCATCCAGAAATAAACCCATACATCTATGGCCAATTGATTTTCAACAAGGGTACCAAGACTATTCAGTAGAGAACAGTCTCTTGGAAAGTTGGTTATCCACATGTGAAAGAATGAAATTGGAGCATGGAGCTGTGGCTCATGCCTGTAATCCTAGCACTCTGAGAGGCCAAGGTGGGAGGATTACTTAAACTCAGGAGTTTGAGACCAGCCTGAGCAAGAGCAAGACCCCGTCTCTAATAAAAATAAAAAAAGTTAGCCAGGCATTGTGACGTGTGCCTGTAGTCCCAGCTACTCAGGAGGCTGGGGCAGGAGGATCACTTGAGCCCAGGAGTTTGAGGTTGCTATGAGCTATAATTATGCCACTGCATACTACCTGGGGCAACAGAGCGAGACCCTGTCTTAAATAGAAAAAGACATGAAACTGGACCCCTATTTCATGCTCTACACAACCCAAAATTGATAAAAGATAAATGGAAGGGCTAAAACTATAAAATTCCTAGAAGAAAGCATAAGAGTAAACCTTCATTTACTCAAATTAGGCCACAGTTTCTTAGATATGACACCAAAAAACACAAGCAACAAAAAAATTAGACAGGTTAGACTTCATCAAAATGACAAAATTGTGTGCTTTAACGCAGCAGTCCCTGACCTTTTTGGCACCAGGGACCGGTTTCATGCAAGACAGTTTTTCCACAGACCACGTATGGGGATGGTTTCAGGATGATTCAAGCACATTGCATTTATTGTACAGTCTAGCCTCTCTACTAATGATAATCCGTATTTGCAGCCGCTCCCCAGCACTAGCATCACCGCATCAGCTCCACCGCAGATCATCAGGCATTAGATTCTCATGAGGAGCTCGCAGCCTAGATCCCTCACATGCGCAATTCACAGTAGGGTTCGTGCTCCCATGAGAATCCAGTGATGCTGCTGATCTGCCAGGAGGCAGAGCTTAGGCGGTGATGCCAGTGATAGAGAACAGCTGTAAACACTGATGAAGCTTCGCTTGCTGGCCAACCACTGTTGTGTGGCCTGGTTCCTAACAGCCCATGGACTGGTACTGGTCCACAGCCTGAGGTTTGGGGACCACAGTTTAAAGAGTACCGCCAAGAAAGGTAAAAACCCATAGAATGGGAAAAAATATTTGCAAGTCATATGTATGGGAAAGGATATGTATCCAGAATATATCAATATGCAGAATTCTTACAGCATAACAATAAAAAGACAGAAAACTCTATTTTTAAAAATGGGCAAAGGATTTTAACAGATATTTCTTCAAAGAAGATACACAAATGGCCAATAAACACATGAAAAGATGCATCATCAGTCACTAAGGAAATGCAAATCAAAACCACAGTGAGGTGCCACCTCACACCCACTAGGATGGCTATAATTAAAAGACAGGTAATAATAAGTGTTGGCAAAGATGTGGAGAAATTGAAATCCTCCTACACTGCCAGTGGAAATGTGAAGTGCAGCTTCTTTGGAAACAGTTTGGAAGATCTTCAAACAGTTATATATATCACACAGAGTTACCATAAGACCCAGCAATTCTACTCCTAAGTATGTATTCAGGAGAAATGAAAACATGTCCATATAATGTTCGTGTATGAGTGTTCACAGCAGTATTCCTCATAATAGCCAAAATGTGACAACTACCTCAATGTCTGTCGGATGATGAAGTGATAAACTTAACGCAGTGCATCTATACAATGGAAAATTAATAAGCCACAGAAAAGAATGAAGTACTGATACATGCTACAGCATGGACGAACCCGGAAAACATTATGCCAGTCATAAGGGGCCACATACTCTATGATTCTATTTATGTGAGGTATCTAGGATAGGTAAATATAATGGGCATGGGGTTTCTTTTGGAGTAATGAAATGTTCTAAAGTTAGATTGTGGTAATAGTTACACAACTCTGTGAATACAATAAAAACCACTGAACTATACATTTTAAGTGTGTGAATTTTATTCATATATGAAATATATCTCAAAAAATGTTAGAGAGTGAATAGTTAATATTTTAAAAGCAAAAATAAAAACAAACAAAAAAGCTTTCAATGTAAGCAATCAAATTATATTTACATCTTAGCCAAATTCCTTAAGAAATATTAATGTGTCCTGTTCATTAATCCAATATTTGGCTGCTTCCTTTGTGTGAGGTATGCTGTAGGGTCTTAGACAAAAAGATGCCTAAACCACTGGCAAAAGGGGGCCCAGCTTTGCCCCTAGGGTTTTACCCTCCCTAGGAAGGTGGTACGCCTGGGAGACAGCAGCTGTCCCTGGGCTGGCCTCACTTGCTTTTTCTGTGTTTGGAAAGGTGTCAGGCTCCCGGGTATTTCTGTTGCTTTAGTCAGCACAGAGCTAGGAGGACCTTGACTATAGTTTCAGAGCCTTAAGCTTCACTTCGTGCTACAAATCCATGGAAGAGCAGCTGAGAATGGGGCTAACTGTGCCACCAATTGCTTCTCTCCCATTGTTAATCCCTTTAATTCTGCCATTCCTAGGCACCCCTCTCTTGACACCATCCTGTTGCCCGCTTGTGATGTGATTGAACAAGTGGCTTGGACTTTGAAAGGTGATTCTTGGAGATACCTCAAGTGACCCAGCCCATGGCTCTCCGGGATGCTTTTGGTGTTCATTTCCTTGGAACACTAGAGATCTTCTATGGGCTAACCCTTCCCAACCAAGCCTGGTCTACAAAGAAAATATTAATAACTGCTACGGACGCCCTCTGAGATCCTGGCATAGCCATCAGGGTAATTAGGAAGGGCAACATTTCATTGCTAAACAAAGATTAAGAAACTTCCAGTCCTTTTTGGCTCTTATAGAAGAGTTTATGCTCTGATACTTGAGATATTAAATCATGGCACAGCTAGCTTTGTGATGAATGAAAAAAAAAACATATATATATATATATATACACACACACACACTATATTTCTGCTTTGCTGTGTCATTGCATAGTCAAAATGTTACAGTTTAATTTAAAAATTCATTCATCTCTTTCACAAGCCCTGGCTTTTATGGCAGAACAAAACAAGAAGAACACACACACACACATTATGAGTCACTTTTTAGTCTGACATACTATGTACAGAGAGCACTAGAATTAAACTAATTCTTATTTTTCCCTCTCCACAAATTGATGTATTTATCAGTGTTCGAAGATGCTCATTACATTTACAAATGAATACTTCCTAATGGCATGTGGACAGGGACAGCGAGCTGTGTCTTGAGAGTAAAAGGAGTGATAGAGCATTAACCTGGCAGCATTGTCCTGTCGCCTGGAGATTGCAGGGCATATGGAAACCTCTTCTTCTGTCCTGGGCTCTCCCTTAGTTGCTGTAGGAAGGGGAGTAGCAGGAAATGGAATCTGCCCTGGTCACAGGATTTTTTTTTAAAGAAACAAAGCATGATCTGATGAAGAGCAGGTTAATCCTGCTATTTCATTTCCCTTTCAGAGAGGGTGGGGACAGGATTATGATATGAAGTATTTGGTTTCACATCTGTTCTAGGAATTATCCTCGGCATAAATCCATTTTTCTTTTAAGCATCCTAAAGCATCCCAGGGAACTCCTCCTACCCACCCTCCCAGCCCCCACAATTTATTTCATGGCCACAGAGCAGCTGACAGACTCCCAGAAAGATCATCTTGTCATTGCTACAGGAGGGAATCTCTGAGTCTTGGAAGTCAGAATTTCTGTGAATCAGTTTGTGTGGTACTCTCCATGAACTGTTTAGAATAGAGTAATAGCATGCCAGCAGTGTTGTATGGTGAAAAAAGAACCCAATTTAAAATCAGAAAAACTGGTTCTCATCTCAGCCTTGCTACTATTTGTGTGAACTTGGGCAAGTCATCAAATGTCTTTGTGCTTTAGGGTCTTCATCTGTGAAATTAGGGCCATGTTTTCCAAAATGTGTTCACAAAATACAAGTCATACAGTCAAGTAAGTTTGAGAAATGCTCTTTACCCTATGCCACTTATTAAAGAGTCATGATATGCTAGCATATTAAAGTCTCTAAAGGGCCTTTCAGTAAAGAAACTTGTTTTTAATCCAGCATTTCCTAAATGTATCTGACCTGGAACCATTTTTCCTATAACACTTATTAATATCTGGGATACTTTGAGAAAGGAGGTTCGTATCCAAAATGCTAAAAATGTATATAATCTGTTCACATATGCTATGGTTACCAAACTCAGTTTAAAGTAACTTTTCAACTTTGAAATCTCATTCTTGGGAAAAAATAATTTCATATGTGGCAAGATGACTCTGGTTATAAAAATTGAACTTAAGTGCCAAAGCAATTATGCAGACCAACACAGATTTGTAACTAGGATTCTGAAGAAGTTTTCTGAGACTTCTGTTTTCTACCCCCATCTTTCAGATGTTTAATGTTCTCGTGTGGCCTTTCAGTGTCCTGGTCTATTAATTATTCTGTGAAGAATTATGCTGAGCACAATATTAGGTGCGTGTGAGGAATAACAAAATAAATAAATCCAAAGATCCCTAATCTGTAATTCAGAGAATAAATATATATAAAGAAAAGTAGAATTTCAAACTTTAAAGCCAGGCAAAAGAATGATTACGAAATCTTATGTTGATAATGTTAGTACAAGTTGAGTATCCCTAATCTGAAAATCTGAAATCTGAAATGCTCCAAAATCCAGAACTTTTTGAGTGCTGACATGATGCTCAAAGGAAATGCTCATTGGAGCATTTGGATTTTCAGGTTAGAGATATTTAAGTATAATGGAAATATTCCAAAATAAAAAAAAAAAAAACCTCAAAATCTGTAATACTTCTGGTCCAAAGCATTTCCAATAAGGGATACTCTGTATATAATAATAATAAAATATTTACTGAGAAGATGCAGAGGATAAGGATTCAAGGAACAATTAGATCAGAGATCAAATTGGAGATACATGAGGGGGAGGAAAATACAAAAATAGAATGAGGCAAATAAAGTACTTTTATAGTACTGTGAGAAAGAAGCATTTTCACCTGGTATAAATATTGAAGCTAAATTAACTTTTCAGATCAACCCTAGCCAGACAATTATAAAGTATGGCTATTGAAAAATCTTTTGAGACATCAATAAGGGCAGTTTATTTAATCGCTCAGTTTAGAGAAATACATCCATATATTTAAAGTGCTGGTTTTTAACAGCATTGAGTTTTTGGTGATGTTGGCTTTTCCCTTCCCACCTCTTACCACCAACTCCTACAGCGCCCTTTACCTTCCACTGTAATAGAATTTGCTAAAATATTTTATTTGTTGGCCTCTACCACTAGAATGTAAACTCCCAAAAGGATTGGGAATTAGGTATTCACCACTGTATCACCAGTGCTTTTCAGAGTGCCAGGTAGGAAGTGCTCCTTTTTAGTCTTTCTTATAAAGCTCTTCACCCTTTGCTTACTTGTTAATTTTCATATTATTCTCTAGGATCCTGTCCTTGGTCTGCTCCCATAGTTTCAGCTGACCTCCATATAGGACAATTCCAAACCTGTACCTCTAGCCAGGGCTGTTACATGTGGTTTCACAGGTTGGTTGTGCCCTGAACAATTCTGGGGACACCATACATATAAAAAATAGGCACATCTGCATTTGCCCAGCCCACACTTCTCTCTGGATCCATGTACCCCAGCCACCTCTGGACATCCCTCCTGAGTATCTCACAGGCCTCTTAAGCATAACGCATCTAGAACTGACCTCCTTATCCTCTCAGACACACTCCTCCTATGGTCCCTTCCTGTTCATCTTCGTCAGATCTTAACACTGTCCAGAGACATTTGGTTACTGTTAACCATAATATCAATAGAAATCTATGTTTTATCCCACATTCACTTCCTACCTGGCACTCTGAAAAGCACTGGTGATACAGTGGTGAATACCTAATTCCCAATCCTTTTGGGAGTTTACATTCTAGTGGTAGAGGCCAACAAATAAAATATTTTAACAAATTCTATTATAGTGGAAGGTAAAGGGCGCTGTAGGAGTTGATGGTAAGAGGTGGGATTTCTAGGAAGAGGAAACATCTTGTGCAAATGGCATGGAAGTTTGAGATAGCATGGCAAGTAGTTTAGAATGACTGGAATTTAAAGCTATGTGTTGGGGGAAGTGGTAGAAAAGATAGCTAGGGAACAAAGCAGACCATGAAGAGCTTTGGCAACCCAGTTAAAGAGTTTTCACTTTAAAGGGAGCTTTTGAAGACTTTTTAGTGGGGAAGTATCATAATCATAGTAGTTTTTAAAAGATCCCTTTAAGAGCAATGTGAAGGATAAAGGGTGGGATACAACTGAAGAGATCAGTATGGAAAACACAGTGGAAATTCAAACAAAAAGTGAATTGCATCTGAATTAAGGCAGTGGACATGAATGAGATTGGACTTAACATCTGAGAGGTATTTAAAGGGAAAAGTATAATAATTGATAACCAATTGGATATGTGGGGTGAGAGGAGGAGCTGGTCTGCTTTCTTCCCTACCTATATTTTCTACCCCTCCCCTACACATACCCTTAAATTCCAGTCATTCTAAACTACTTGCCATGCTATCTCAAACTTCCGTGCCATTGCACAAGATGTTTCCTCTTCCTAGAAATCCCACCTCTTACCACCAACTCCTACAGTGCCCTTTACCTTCCACTGTAATAGAATTTGCTAAAATATTTTGTTGGCCTCTACCACTAGAATGTAAATTCCCAAAAGTATTGGGAATTAGGTATTCACCACTGTTATCACCAGTGCTTTTCATAGTACCAGGCAACAAGTGCACGTGGGATAAAATATTAATTTCTATTGATATGATTACCAGTCACCAAATATCTCTGGACAGTGTTAAGATCAACTGTACAATATTCCTATCCTGTAAACTGTGGGTATTTTCATAACTATTTCCATGCTTCTTTCTGTCCCTTCTAAGGGGAAGCAGAAACTCCAAGCATTTTTATAATCAACTTTTCCCTGATGTTCAGAGTCTATGCTGCTTCATCCATCCAGAACTTTATGGAAAAAAAAATAGGTATATAGTAGAGTTACCTGTCTTTAATCAGCTAAAGATATTAACTCCACTACTCACTGATGTTGGAAAGAGAAGGAGATTTAAATACAAATCTAGAATTGGCTCAGTGGCAAACTGAGTGTGCCACTGCCCATACTGTGTGTGTCTGTGCCCATACTTTACTTATAAATTGACCATTTTCAGATTGTAGTTGTTTGTTTATATCTACTTCTTATTCATCCCAATACAGCTCCCAAAGAAAAAAATGTAAAATAAAATGTTAATGGAATATTTTATTATTGTTTTTAAATGTTTTTACCCATAACTTCAGGGAAGAAAGGTGCAAACAGCAAATATGTGTGATGAAATATGTACAGTAGAAAAAATCCTCGACTTGGATTCCATCTCATACCTGTCACTTAGTAGCTGTACAGTCCTAAACAATTTAGTTAACCTCTCGAGTTTCAATTTTGTCATCATAAATGGAAATATGTTCATTTAGAAATATTTTTGTAGGCCAGGCACAGTGGCTTACGTCTGTAATCCTAGCACTCTGGGAGGCCGAGGTGGGCAGATTGCTCAAGGTCAGGACTTCAAAACCAGCCTGAGCAAGAGTGAGACCCTATCTCTACTAAAATAGAAAGAAATTAATTGGGCAACTAAAAATATATAGAAAAAATTAGCAGGGCATGGTGGTACATGCCTGTAGTACCAGCTACTCGAGAGGCTGAGGCAGGAGGATCACTTGAGCCCAGGAGTTTAAGATTGCTGTGGGCTAGGCTGATGCCATGGCACTCTAGCCTGGGCAAGAGAGTGAGACTCTGTCTCAAAAAAGAAAAAAAAAAAAAAGAAATATTTTGTTATGCCTGCTATGTGTCAGGTGCTTTGCTATGCACCTGAATTAAAATATTTTAATAGTTGCTATGTTTTCATGTGGTTGCTGTGAAAACTAGATGAGATACTACGTGTGAAAGTATTTTTTTTTTTTTTTTTTTTTTTTTGAGACAGAGTCTCACNNNNTTTTTTTTTGAGACAGAGTCTCACTTTGTTGCCCAGGCTAGAGTGAGTGCCGTGGCGTCAGCCTAGCTCACAGCAACCTCAAACTCCTGGGCTCAAGTGATCCTGCTGCCTCAGCCTCCCAAGTAGCTGGGGCTACAGGCATGCGCCACCATGCCCAGCTAATTTTTTTTTCTATATATATTAGTTGGCCAATTAATTTATTTCTATTTATAGTAGAGATGGGGTCTCGCTCTTGCTCAGGCTGGTCTTGAACTCCTGAGCTCAAACGATCCGCCCACCTCGGCCTCCCAGAGAGCTAGGATTACAGGCGTGAGCCACCGCGCCTGGCCGAAAGTGTTATTTTTTATTTTTATTTTTTACTATCAAGTGACACCTAAAACAATCTCAATCTTCAGTCATCAAAGACTCAGTTACTGTTGGCAGAAAAGTACACTTATTCATCTGTAGCAAGGTTCGAAGCAAAAAATATTTGGCCTTAACCTCAATTAACAGAAAAGTTCAAGTAGCCCCAATATTCTGTGCTTAAGCTTTTCAGTTAATACTGGTTTTTCTTTGTTGACTGGCAAGGTTAATGGTTGTATTAGTTATCTACTACTGCATAATGAATCTTACCACAAAACTTACAGCTTAAAACAATAAACATTTATTATCTCACAGTTCCTGTGGGTCAGGCTTCCTACATCAGCAGGGTACCTCTGGCTTAGTCTCTCATGAGGTTGCAGTCGAGCTGTCGGCTGGGAGCTGTGGTCTCATCTGAAGGATGAACTGGCAGGATCTGCTTCCTAGATCACTCGTGTGCTCATTGGCAAGCCTCTTCCACTTGGGCTTCTCCAAAGGCTGCTATTACAGACTGAATTGTGTTCCCCCCAAAATTCATACGTTGAAGCCTAACTCCCAGTACCTCAGAACGTGACTATATTTGTAGTTATAGCACCATTAAAGGAATGATTTGGCTAAAATGAAACCAATAGGCTGGGCCCGAATCCATTCTGACTTCTCAAAAGAAGAGGAAATTTGGACACAAAGGGACACCAGATATGTACACACACAGAGAAAAGTCCAGGTGAGGACAGCAAGAAGGTGGCCATCTGCAAGCCAAGGAGAGAGGTCTAAGAAGAAACCAAACCTGTCAACACCTTGATCTTAAACTGCTAGCCTCCAGAACTGTGAGAAAACAAATTTATGTTATTTAATTCACTTAGTCTGTGGCATTTTGTTGTGGCAGCCCTAGCAAACTAGTACAGCTGCCTCATGACATGGCAGCTGGCCTCCCCTGAGCAAACAGTCCATGAGAGACTAAGAAAGCGCCCAAGGCAGAATCTTTTTATAGCCTCATCTTGGAAGTAACATCCCATAACTTTTGCCATATTCTCTTTGTTAGAAGTGAGTCATTAAGTCCAGTCCACACTCAAGGAAAGGAGATTACATAAGGGCAAGGATACCAGGAGGCAAGAATCACCGGAGACCATCTTAAAGACTGCCTACCACACTAGTTTTGGGTGGTTTTTAAACAAATTAGAAATACAGGCATAAAGGGATGGACACATTGGCAATTTTTACATGACACAGTAGATTCAACCTCACCACATACTCAAGCACCCTGACTGACTTAATCTATAGGCCATACTATCATTCTGTGAACGTAAGATTGTTATGATCTGTAAGATAAAAAATTTTTACATTTAGGACAAGGTTTTCTGGGGGTAAAGAAGAGCATTTTATGGACTAGATTGAAGAGAAGTGGTACAATGAATCCTTAAGTCCAAGTCTAATAGAGTGCTTCTCAGCCAGGGTTGCATACTAGGAGGGGGGGCGGTAAGGGGAAGAAAGGAGGGAATATATCATAAGTTTAAAAAGCACAAACTACAATATAATTTTATGTATAGAAAGTGAAAAGAAATTTATAGCTTTCATAAAATAAACTGCAGAAAGTAAAACTGAGCAAAATCTTGGCTGATGGAGCATAGGCCATAAAAGGTTGAGAAAGTGCTTTAATCATTCTCTCATTATTAATGGACAAAAAGGGGAGTGAAGGGGAGAGTAGGTTGAAAATGGGCTTGCAAGACACCATAATACCCAGAGAGATGATATGGCTTAGAAAATCCAGTGAAGAGTAATGAAAATGTACAAAGCACAATCAGCAAAGAAAGAAACAAAAATAAATTTTAAAACTTTTTTAAAAGAGTAATAAAAATGATCATGAGCTGTATGGATTAGTTTGGAAGATAATTGTAAAATAGCAGACATAGTCAGGAGCCTTTAAGAACTAATAGGAAGAACTTTACAAGAGAAGGATTGGTGATTGTTGAACCCAAGCTTTAGTTGAAAGGATCCAGAGGACAACTGCTTTGTGGTGGTAGAGACCTGACATCTGATTCCTCAGTAAGTACACTGAGTTCCCAGTAGCTTCAGCCTCTAAAATTAGCATTGTCAGCTTGATTGTCTCATGTTTGTCTAACCATCAGAGTCTATGTGGCAAAGCTGTCATTATTCTCAAGCAAGGTCAAACTACTTTTTACCAACGGCTCTCTTTTTGGTTTCTTAAATGGTGCTAACATGAGGGGAAATTCTCCCTTTGCCTCTCAGAGAACTCTCAGGAGCTGTCACTTGTAATGACATCTCCAAATATTAAGTTCTAATAATTTAGCTCCTGCTTCATTGGAACTCTCTCTTGGGTGGGCCTTTGTTTTAAGAGAGGAAGAAGCTGTTTCCTGTTATCTCCAGGTTGCACGATAACAAGATGACAGACTGATGCTAGGGTCCATTTCAGTTTTCCCTGTAAAAAGCTGTGAAGCCAGAGAGTGAGACACTGAGAGGATCTCACAAGATCCACAATAAAAGGATGTATTGGGGTTGGAATATGTCTATGGATTACTTAAAGAGTTCTCTTGAAACTAGATGTTTATGTTGATATGGAACAATTTCTGAGTTATATTGTTAAGTAAACTATGCAAAAAAAAAAAATAACCTACTCACAAACACACACACGCACACCAGTTACAGGCAGCTGCCTTCCTCTGAGATGGAGACCCAAACATCTAGGGTAAAAGAGACACTTTATACTCTTTGTATTGTTTATTTAAAGAAAAATTCATGCATGGATTACTTTTAAACAACACAAATAGAAACAGTTTTTTAAAGAGAAAACCCTTGAAGAAATGAAATTTGTTACTATTAATATATCTAGCCTTTAAATTCATGCTCTGTTCTCTTAAATGATAATTTGGGTTTTCCAGTTCTCTCTCCCTTTTGTCACTATAGTTTGAAAAATCATGATAGAAATCACAGCTATTTATTGAACACCTGCTATATCCCAGGTACTGTAGTTTTTACATAGATTTTTTTCTCTTGATCATCACAACAATCATATGAGAAAGGCTTTTTTCATCTGAGACTTAATATATTCCTTTCTAGGGTTTTCTTTAGAAAATAGAGAGTTCTAAGATTAATTTTCTACCAAATACCTCACTGTTAACTTTCCTCCAGCAAAGCTTAGAATGGCCTTTTTCCTGAGGGGTGCTTTGGATCATTCTGCCTTTGGGCTTTTTTTTTCCTCTCTCTCTGGGCTTATTTTACTATTTTCTTCATTTTTCAGAACTTCAGCTTTCATCTTCATTCTAATGATTCTGATATCTGGGTCCCCATTGGTGGTATCCAGAACACATTTGGTTCCAAGTAACTGAACCCAACTCCAACGCCTAAGAAAAGGGCAGATTTATTGACTCCCAGTACTAGAGAGGATAAAGATGGACCTGAGAACCAAGTGTGGTCAGCTTTTTCTAGCTCTCTATCCCTCCCTGCTTTATGCTCTTCTTCTCCATCTTTCTTCCTCTCTTTTTATTTCTTATCAATAGCTTCATCGACCTCCCTATTTCTTGCTTTACATAGCTGCTTTCATGCAGCCAGATCAGATGGAGGCCATGTGATTTGAGTGACTCTGTCTTATTCTTCCCAGCTTAGTGACCACACAGTGAAGAGAGCTTCTCTTTCTCTACTTTAGTATATATATAAATCCCAAGGAAGGACTGGAATTGGCTTGGCTTGGACTTGGAAGACAAGACCACCTCTTGAAGCAATTGCTGTGACTAAGGGGATTCAGACTTTGGCCAGGTCTGGGTCACTGGCCAACTTTTGTGAGCAAGGGGGTGTGGAATCAACATTTGTAGTCTGACCGTAATAACTTAATTGGAATAGAGGAAGTGGGGGAGCAGTTATCCAAGGAACTGAAAGGGGCTAAAACCATAAGCAGATGTGAAGGGTCACAAGGCAGACAAAAACAACAAATTTCCCCTACTTTCCACCCTTAGCTTCTTAGCATCTATGCAAATATGGGGTTAAATAAGACAATGCATGCAGTAAGCACTTCATGTACTGCCTAGAGTAGAATAATTATTCTTATAATTACTATAATTATTGAATAATACCTATAATTATTGAATATCTTTTTTTAAATGTTATAAAATATACATAATACAAAATGTGCTGTTTTAACCATTTTTACATGCACAGTTGACTGGCATTAAGTATGTTCACATTATTGTGTAACCATCGCCACTGTCCATCTCCACAGTGTTTTTCACTTTGTAAAAACTGCAACTCTGAATCCATTAATCAATAACTCCCCATTCCCCTTTTCCTTCAGGCCCTGGCAACCACCATTCTACTTTCTGTCTCTATGAATTTGACTACTCTAGGTGTCTCATATAAGTGGAACTCTATAGTATTTTTCCTTTTGTGACTGGCTTATTTCACTTAGCATAATGTTCTCAAGGTTCCTCTGTGATGTAACATGCATCAGAATTTGCCTTTTTTAAGATTTAATCATGTGCCAATATATGCACACTCTGTTTATTCATCCATCAATGGACACTTGAGTTGCTTTCACCTTTTGGCTATTGGGAATAATGCTGCTATGAATGAACATGGGTATACAAATAGCTGTTCAAGACCCTGCTTTCATTTCTTTGGGGTATATACACAGAAATGGAATTGCTGGATCATGTAGTAATTTTCTTTTTAATTTGGGGGGGAACTGTCATACTGTTTCCCATAGTGGCTGTACCATATTACACTCCCACTGCTAGTCCACAGGGGCTTCTGTTTCTCCACATTCTCACCAACACTTGTTATTTTGTATTTTTCGATGGTGGCCATCCTTATGGGTATGAGGTGGTTTTAAGTGCTTTTAAGTTAAACCTTGGTAACAGCAATGACACTAGTACCATTTACAGAATTAGCATGTGGATGAATGGGACAGACAATACTGTTAGCATTTTCAAAGTCAGGTTTGGATGATGGCTGAACGTTAAACTTAGAACAGTCTTCTCAAAAGCCAGGGAGAAGCCAGCAGATGTAGAATTTAGCGATCATCCCTGTTAAAACTGTGAGTCGATAAATTCTCCAAGGGGAAAAAAGAATATAAGAACAAGAGCAAAGTTCAAGGGATTGAGGAAAACGAGCCAGTGGAGGAGACCAAGGAGGCGGCCATGAGAGATAACTGGATATTTTGGAATCTCAGAGACCCAGGGTGGTGGGGATGATTTATGAGCTCAGATGCTAAGACAGATGATTTTTTGATTGTGAATAAAATTTTGTTAAATTGAATCATTTTCATATGAGTAATACTCTATAGAGCCCTTTATAATTTTCAGAATGCTTTCATAGGGATTATTTTATTTGGCCCTTACACCAATCCAGTGAAGTACATAGGTGTTTTTCCCATATTACAGAGGAAAAAACTGAAGCACGGGGAGATTGCAGTTTTCCTAAGGTTACTGCTGCTATGTGTTGATTTCCCAAGATCATCAGTTTCGGGGAGGCTGAAGGCAGAGTAGCTCAGAGGTGCCCACGACAGAGTAGGTATGAGCTGTTCCCCTCTGATGGCCCAGAAGCTTGTCATCCCTAGCAGATGCAATCTCATTCAATACCTCTTGGAAACTATATAGTGGCCCCTGTCAGCTTCTTGTGAACTCGTAAGGACTTTGACTGTCTACACTCTAGGGCAGTGATTGTTAAACTATAGGTCATGACCTAGTAAGGAGTCATCTGATCAATTTAGTGGGTCACAGCCAGGCTCTTGGGAGTTGGTGGTATGTGTCCCCTCCCAACTTTGCCTTCAGTAACTTCACGTTGGTTATTTGAGCTCGACTGTGGTTGAAATCAGCCAACAACACAAAGTTGTTTTACCACAAGAGCCAGTTAAACATTTAGTAGCACACCACTGGTCACAGTCACTATCTGCCCCTCACCCCAGTGGTACAAAATGGAATAGAAAGAAAATTACCAGGGTCCATTTCTAATAAAAGTAAGTACTGTTGGACTTTTAAAGTCATAAAGATATTAATATATGTGTGTTCAGTGACGATATAAGATGTATTTTTTGCTATGTGTTGCAGTCAAAAAAAGGTTGAAAGTCACTGGGCCAGAGCCCCTTCATTTACTTCTTACATCCTCAGGTAATTGAAAGTCTGCTGTTCTTGAGATCTTTAGGCAAAGATCTGGTATCCAGCACTCTCCTTGATGTATTAATTCTGCATCTACTGTAGGAGGAATGAGACTGAATTTTTATCAGACTAGAAATTATTATTCTAGAACAGACAAAATCCCTCCCCATGTCAGACTGTTGTTTTGAACTCAAAGCTATATAAAAACCCATTCTTAAGCCCCACCAATGATTTTCTGCAGTGAGCAGAAAACAATACTCATTAACTCCCAAAGGTTAGAAAGCTCACAAATAGCAGAAATGAGAGTAAAGCTCATAGCATTGTTTAATTCCACCACTCTTCATTACCAGGGCTCTCTATAAAGAAATTAAATCTTTTTTAAAAAGTAAAGAAATTTTTAATAAAACAAGTCACGTTCCTTTTAATGATGTAGTCATTTCTTTTATAAATTTAGATTTTATATATCTATATAAAAATATATCAGATATACTTAAGTAGATTATGCTTCAAAACTAGCATGCTTGGTAGATCACAGACTTAGATCCCAAGAACTTTGATTTGTCAGGCTTGCAATTTTTAAATTTTCTTAAAAGAGTAGTTATTAAGTATCCTTATGCCAAAAAATGCTCTGTCAAAAAGACATGTTAATTGGTCTTCCCATAGGATACTCACAATCTAAATGTAGTTACAAAAGAAACACTTTTTTACTGTATGACATATAAAAGTTAATCAGAGACATATCTCTCTAGCAGTCCCCAATATTTTTGACACCAGTGACTGGTTTCATGGAAGACAATTTTTCCACGGACGGGTGGGAGGGGGTATGGTTTCGGGATGATTCAAGAGCATTACATTTATTGTGTAGTCAAACCTCTCTGCTAATGATAATCTGTACTTGCAGCCACTCTCCAGCGCTAGTCCTACCACCTCAGCTCCACCTCAGATCATCAGGCATTAGATTATCATAAGGAGCGCACAACCTAGATCTGTCGCATGCGCAGTTTGCAGTAGGGTTCACGCTCCTGTGAGAATCTAATGCTGCTGCTGATCTGACAGGAGGCGGAGCTCAGGCGGTGATACCTACGATGGGGAGTGGCTGTAAACACAGATGAAGCTTCGTTCATTCACCTGCCACTCACCTCCTGTTTTGCGGCCCAGTTCCTAACAGGCCATGTACCAATATAGGTCCGCAGCTGGGGTTTGGGACCACAGATCTATACCATGATCTGACTGGTTTGTCGTAATATGAAAATGAATAAGAGGAACATGATTTTTTACAGGTTTATGATGGTTAAATGTCTTTTCAGAAATGAGTTACGTGTATTTTTCTCAGAAGAAGCCTTAGTCCTACGTATATTACTTTAGTTCTTTATAGTAGAATTCCTTAAAATAGCATTTTATTAAAATTATTCACTCATTTGTAAGTAGAAAGTAAATCTTCCCCCATAGGTGGACACTTGAGCTCCTGTTGGTCTTAGCATCTGAATTGAACCAGGTGCCTGCATTGTTCTTTAGAAATTAAAAAGGATTTCTGGGAGGGCACGAGGGCCTGGTGGTGCTGCTGTGGTCACAGCTCCCTGGTCTCTTGTGGCTGTATTACAGTTACTCGGGACCTGCCTGTGCTCTGCACAATCCCCTTGCAGCTGTGCCCGGCGCCTTTGTGTCACCCAGGCAGGGTTTCATGAAATGGATCTGATGCTCTTTTGCCTGTGTTGTTCATTCCTACATACTGGAGCTATGCCCTGGAAGGTGAGGGGGCAGCAGGTTGGCCCACACTCCCCAGCTGTCCCTTTCTACTACTGTCACTCAGGATATAAATAAATTGATTCATTCACTTCCTTATCAAACCAGAATGTTGCCAGAAGAAACTACCAGGGCCACGTTGATCAGTTTTAAAGGCCTTGGGGACAAATCTAAAAGGCAGAAGTCTTTGCATTTAGGTAATTTTTTAAAAATTAAGTTTTTTAGTTTCTCTCTCCTCTTCACTTTAGACCTTGGGGAGAGAAAAATAACTTTGGTTATATGTACATATCATTTGTGGTCTGGGCTTTCTTTACTGGCAGGGAAGTCATGATGAATTCTCTTTTCTGAACTGGAAAAGCCTTGAGTGAGATGATCTCATTGAAAATTCGCATCCCTTACCTTCAGACAGCTGATGGGTGGTAGGAGCACTGGCCTAGCAGTGTGTCCTGCCACTTATCATAGCAGGCCGTTTGTTTTTTGCAAAAGCATAGTTTGTATTGTTAGTTGGAAGTCTTTTGCTCCCCATAGGGTAACACTGATCGTTTCCCACGTCAGTCAATCAACTATTTACCAGGCAGCTCCCATGTAAATGTTTATGTGGCAAAATGCTCGGTGCTCTGGGTCATGTGAACAATTGTAAGATGTGGTGGTCTCTGCACGTAAAAGAGTGGAAAAGGGGAGATAAGCAATATATACAAGACAGAGTCCTCCCCAGGTCCCCCTAAACAGCAAAGGAAATAATGATTTAGATAGTTTAGCAAGTCTAGCCACCGTTCCTCTCAGGGAACTTAGTCTTCCAAGTGAGCATGAAAGGTAAAGCTGCTCTTGCTCCAGTAGTTCTCCATTCCTGGGTGGTTTTCATAGTGTAGTTCACATGGGCAAATGTTGATCACAATGCCTAAAAATATTTTCATTTTCTGTGGCCCTAAACACAAGCCAGTCACTTTAGTCAGGTGCTAATGGAAGAACAGCAGGCTGAAAGGGAAACTGGGTTTGTTGGACTCCCTGGCGGTTGCCAAACTGGCATAATGTATTTTACAGGCGCTTTAAGATTCTTAAGGGCAATTTTGAATGTGTTTTATGTTTGTGTTGTTTGTCGACTTTAGAACTAATGACAAGGTATACTTCATCTATTTGATAAATGCCAAGTGAGTGCATAAACAGTATTATCAATAGACATTCGACCAAAAAAAAAAAATAGTAATAATTTCTAGGTCAGGACGTTAAAGCAAAAATGCAGACAAATTAACTTCAATGGCTCGTATTTTACAGTCCTCCAAAAGGAGCCAGGCTATGATCATGGCCACAGAGGCAGTGAGGGGGAAATGCAGTAACATTGTTCTATATGTTTCCTGCTCTTACGACATCATCACTGGGTCACCAAGCAGGGTGTGGATTGAAGTGCTCAGCACCAGAATTATGGCAGGGTGTAAGCGATAACAGGCAAATCCCAAGGTGAGGAGTCCAGTTGGAAACCCTTCACAAAAAGAAGGGACCCCAAAAAGCTGGCAGTATGCTCCATGTAAAGTCAACCAAAAATAAGCCCTTCCTCTCACCCTTCCTTCACCCACTCAGGCAGGCACTGAAAGAAAATTGCCTATCTTGATCATTGATGCTGAGTGGAGCAGGGACTCTCAGTCCCTGATGATTTATAACCACAAGCTGGCCCTCCTATAAGCATGGGCCTGAATTCACATTCCCTAGGTGGCCTGAAAAACTTAAGATTGAGAATTTAGTTTAAGGTGGTCCTAAACTGGTAGTGGCCCCAGGCAGCTAATGTAATCAAATGCATATTTAATCTGGTGGAATCATCCCTTAACCCAAAGCTCAAATAATTCTCACAGGTAAAGTTTTAAGAAATGTGAGATCACAGTTTAAAATCACAAAATGAGGAAATGAGGCATCATGAACAAAAGCCAGCAAAAACAACACATAACAGTATGCAAAGACTACGGTACTGAAATTATCAAATAATGTAAAATAAATTTTCTCATGTTTAGAGAAATTAAAGAAGGGAGTAAAAACATGAGTAAAATCAAGACATTAAAATTATGACCAAGCAGATTTGAAAAAGAACTAAGTAGTTCTTTTATAATTAAAAAAAAAAAAAACTAATTAAAGTTTAAAAATCAGTGAATGGGCCTAACTGCAGATTAGACCTAGCTGAAGAGAGATTTAATGATCTGAAAAATATATTTAAAGAAATTATCTGGAATGCAACACAGAAAGAAAATGTAGAAAAATAATGAGAAGACCTAATTATCTAATTGGAGTACTGGAAATAAAAAACAGGAAAGGGACAATCTTTACAGAGATAATGGCTTTAAAAAATCTTTCAAGAGTGAGGATGAAATACATTTTTCCAACACATAAAACCCAAAAGAATTTGTCACTAGTAGACCTTCCCCAAAAGAGTCTAAAGAATGTATTTCAGACAGAGGAAGGTGATATCAGAAAAAAGGTCTTAAATGCAGGAGAAATTTATGAGCAAAGAATGTGTATAAATGTGGGCAAATATAAGCATAGTGACCAATAAAGTGATAAAAATGTTCTTGTAAAGTCAAAAAAAATGGAAGAATGAAAATATCCAAACATATCTCATGTAAATCAAGGGGCGGCAATGATCAGAGTTAAAGTAGTCTAACTTGATATCGTGCAGTGAAAAGATAAAGTTATAGATTAATTTCAATTGTACATAGTTAATATATACAAATGCTAAAATTAATGGAATAACTATTAAAAGAACAGAAATGTAAAACTTCCCAAGTAACAGAGAAAAAATGGAATGAGGAAAAGAATAAATCCACAAAGAGAAAAACACAGAAAAGATAGAACAAATAGAAAGCACAACTTAAGATGGTAGAAATAAATAAAAGCATTAGTCATTTCAAAATATGAGTGGACTAAATGTTCCAGTTAAAGTCAAAGTTTGATTCATGCATGCAACAAATATGTACCAGGCATCTTCTCTGTGCTCAGCACAATGCTAGGCACAAGGCACAGAGCAGTAAACAAAACAGCCAAAGATCCCTAATAGGAAAGACAGACAACAAACCAAATAAGTAACACAGTGGTATATTAGATAGTGGTACGTGTTCCAGAGAAAAAATAAAGCAGTGAAAGAAGGTAGAGAATGGGAAGGTTCACTGTTCTAAATAGAGTAGTCAGGGCAGGTGGCATTTAAGGTAAGACCTGAAGAGAGGATGAAGTAGTGAGCTGATGGATGTGTAGGGAAGGGAATTCCAGGTGGAGGGAACAGCATGTGCACATGACTTGGGGAAGGATGTGGCTGCCATGTTCTGGAAATTCAAGTGGGGCTGCAGTGTTGCAAGTGGAGAGTGAAGATGGATGAGGCTGAAAGAAGACAAGAGGCCAGATCAGACAGGACCCAGGGGGCCATGGAGAGGCCTTGCGCTTTTCTTCTCAGTGTAGTGGGTGTCATCAAGGGGTTCTGAGCAGAGGATTGAATGGGTGGCTGCTACATCAGGCAAGGACAAGGGGGGAGCATGGAGGTAAGGGAAATGGCCACGAGAAATATATATTCTGTGGAGCCTGGATTTTTAAAAATCCACTTTTAGTCTATTAAACAAGACAATCTTAAACATAAACATATAAAAAGAATGAAAGAAAAAGGTTAGAAAAAGATAATACAGGGGAAATATCAACCAGAAGAAAGCTGATGTAGCTATATTTATCAGACAAAATAGCTTTTTCAAGCAAGCAGCATATCAAGAAATAGAGTCCTTACATTATGGCTGAAGGTTCACCAGGAAAGTATTCACCCTTTTCTTGTTGATTTATTTTAACTAATATATTTAATCTTTTTCAATTTAATAAATAAGATGCATATTTGTGAAAAGTATATTGGACAGAAAATTAACAGAACCACAGAGAGAAATAGATAAATCCACCTTTATAATGCAGGGTTTTAATGTATCTCAGTAATTGATAGATCAAATAGTCTGGAAATTAGTAATGTTTTAGAAAATTTGAACCACTCAATTAACAGGCATGATCTAATAGACATGTATAGAACATCACATTAAATAACTGCAGAATGCATGTTCTTTGCAAGCATCCACAGGGCAGTTGCAGAAACTATGTGCTAGGCCTTAAATCACATTTCAAACACCGTGTTCCCTGACCACAATGCAGTAGCAAAAAAATACCTGGGAAATCCTCATATATTCTGAAATTAAGAAAGAGTTAACTCATAAAAAAAATCATAATATAATTAGAAAATGTTATCTAGTATCGAAAACCTGAGGTAATACCTAAAGGAAAATTTATGCTTATAGTGAGGGAAGGGGAAAGGCTAAAAGTTAATGTGCTAAGTATCTGGCTTAAGAAGTTAAAAAAAGAACAACAAAATAAATCCAAAGAAAATAACAAGTAAAGGAAAATAAATAGTAATAAAGATAAGAGAGGAAATTAATAAAGTAGAAAATAAACACAGAGTTGAGAGGAATGAATAGAGACGTTATTATACATGCCTCGGAGATTGAACAGATTGTAGGAAGATATTATGAATAACATTATACTGATACATTTTTAAAACTTTTGTGAGATGGATACAGTTTCCTATTATAAAAATTTACTCAAGAAATATAAAATCCAAATATCCCTTTAAATATTAAGGAAACTGAATCAAGAACAGAAATCTTCCCACAAATAGACCAGACTTTTATGGTTTATTGGTGAGTCCAACCAAACATTCCGGGAACAAATATTCCAATCTACAAACTACCCCAGAGTATAGGAAAAGAGGGAACACTTTGCAATCCCTTATCTTAATATCAAAACCTGACAGGGACAGTCCAAAAAAGTTCTAAATTTACAAGACATTCTTTTTTTTTTTTTTTTTTTTTTTGAGACGGAGTCTCGCTTTGTTGCCCAGGCTAGAGTGAGTGCCCCGTGGCATCAGCCTAGCTCACAGCAATCTCAAACTCCTGGGCTCAAGCGATCTACTGCCTCAGCCTCCCGAGTAGCTGGGACTACAGGCATGCACCACCATGCCCGGCTAAGTTTTTCTATATATATTAGTTGGCCAATTAATTTCTTTCTATTTATAGTAAAGACCTGGTCTCACTCTTGCTCAGGCTGGTTTTGAACTCCTGACCTTGAGCAATCTGCCCGCCTCGGCCTCCCAGAGTGCTAGGATTACAGGCGTGAGCCACCGCGCCCAGCCAAGACATTCTTAATCGTGGATGAAAATGCAAAAATTCCAAGTAAAACACAAAACATTAGCAAATTGAATCCAGTAATGTTTAAAAAAAGACAATACATCATGACCAAGTTAGGTTTATCCCAGAGTTTCAACAATTGTTTAATATTAAAAAATTGGCTAATATAATTTACTGCAGTAACAGATTAAAGGGGGGAAAATCATGGATTTTCTCTCAATGGATACAGAATGAGCATTTGATAAAATTCGGTATCCTCATGACTTAAAAAAAATGCCTAGAATAGAAGGAAACTTTCTTACTCTTTTTTTTTTTTTTTGAGACAGAGTCTCGCTATGTTGCCCTGGCTAGAGTGAGTGCCGTGGCGTCAGCCTAGCTCACAGCAACCTCAGACTCCTAGGCTCGAGCAATCCTGCTGCCTCAGCCTCCCGAGTAGCTGGGACTACAGGCATGCGCCACCATGCCCGGCTAATTTTTTATATATATATATATATATATTAGTTGGCCAATTAATTTCTTTCTATTTTTATAGTAGAGACAGGGTCTCGCTCAGGCTGGTTTTGAACTCCTGACCTTGAGCAATCCGCCCGCCTCGGCCTCCCAGAGTGCTAGGATTACAGGCGTGAGCCACCGCGCCCGGCAGAAGGAAACTTTCATTACCTATTAATAAAGTATCTCTACAAAATCCAATAGTAAACATCATACTTTTAATTGGGAAACTTTGAAAGCATTCAGTGCCTTTAAAATGGGGAGCAAGACAAGCACCCACCATCACTTCTACTCCGTGCTGTAGTGGGAAGTCCTAGCCAGTAAAGTAAAATAAGAAAGGGAAATGACTTATGGAGCAAAAAGAAAAAAGCAAATCTATCATTATTCTCTGATAACATATAAGGTATTTGATGAGAAACCCAAAAAGAATGTTGAAATAAATTAACTTTTAAAGAGAGTTTTCTAAAATCAATTACATTTCTATTGAATATAACTCAAAAAACAGGTAAAGCATGTGATTACAGAAAAGTTACCTTTTACAGAGCATCAAAATATACACCTAAGGATAAATTTAATAAAAGATATTTAAGACCTATTACTAAAATATATGTGTAAGACCTATTGAGAGACACTTTAAAAAATTAATGGAGAGACCTGCATGTTCATGGATTAAAAGTCACAGTTTGGTAAAGATCTCCCTAAAATTGATTTATAGATTTGAAGGGGGTATTGTTTATTTTTTTTTTTTTTTGAAATTTGATAAACTGATTATGAAATTTATATGGAAGAGAAAAGAATAGCCCTTGTAGTCCTAAAGAATAGGGATGAGGATAGGGAGCTGTGTGTGTCCTGTCTTAACCAGATAACATGAATTATTATCAAGCTAAAGTACTTAAGAGAGTGTGGTGTTGGCACAAAATAGAGAAAGCTAAAACTGGTCTCCTATATGTAGGAAACAATTCATGACCAAGAGGCATTGCAGTTAAAGTTGGAAAGGATAGATTTCCAATAAATAATGTTAGGACAATTATTATATAGGGAAAAAATCAAATTAGATATGTGCTTCACACTGTACACAATTTTAGGTTGGAGTAAAGAGTTAAATGTGAAAGGCAAAAGTGTAAATCTTTCAGAAGACATTTACAGCATCTTTATGATCACAGTGTAGGGAAAGGATTTTTTAAATTAGGCCGAAAAAGTGCAGGCTGTAAAGGTAAAAATTGACAAGTTTGACTTTATTAAAATTAAGAATTAAGATACCATAAAGATATTGTGGGTTTTTTTTTTTCCTTTAGTCCTTATCCATTAGAGATATATTCTGAAATATTTATGAGTGAAATGATATATTATCTTGGGTTTGCTTTGAAAGTACTCCAGGAAAAAAACATGAACAGAGAGATGAAACAAATGGTAGAATGTTGATAATTATCGAAGCTAGATGATGGGAACATGGAAGTGTATTATACTATTTTTGTGTTTGTGTATATATTTGAAATTTTTTATTTTAAAAAAGTGTTTTCTTTTTTAAGAAACCATCCTTTTTTATGGTGACTTTCCTGGCTTTTGTGGAAGTCTTAACATTTTTTAAAAATTGTTTTCTGAAAAAGTCACTTGTTAAGTGCATATCTAAATACAATCTAATTTTTATCCTGGATAGGACTTTTCTTACAAATTAATAAATCATAAAACAATCTCCTAAAAAAGTACCATAAAGAGAGTAAAGAGACATGTCACAAACTAGGTGAAGATCTTTGTAATACAAAAAAGCAAAAAATTAGTACCCAGGTACTAAGCAAAGGACTTCTAAAATTCAATAAGCAGTTTCTTAGATGTGACATCAAAAGCATAAACAGCAAAAGAAAAAATAGACAAACTAGACATCAAAATTTTTAAATTTTGTGCTTCAAAGGACACTATGAAGGAAGTGAAACAACCACCCACAGAATGGGAAAAAATATTTACAAATCATGTATGTGACAAGGGACTTATATCTAGAATATATAAAGAACTCTCACAATTCAATAATAAAAAAGACGACTCAATTTTGAAGATGGGCAAAGGATCTGAACAGACATTTTGCCAAAGAAAATATGCAATGCCAGTAAGCATATGAAAAGATTCTCAACATCATTAGCCACTGGTGCAAATGAAAACCACACACAACAGGATAACACTTCACACCCATGTGGAGAAATTGGAACCTTCAACAGTGCTGGCAGGGTGTAAAATGGTGCAACTGTTTTTGAAAACAGTTTGACAGTTCCTCAAATGTTTAAACATATCACCCAGCAATTAATTCTACTTCTAGATCTATACTCAAGAGAAATGAAAACATATGTTCAAACAAAAATTTATATATGAATTATTATAGCATAATAATGCTATAATTATATTATATATTATAATATATATTATTATATATTATAATAACTGCCCCACCCCAGTAGTACACATGGTGGGCTGGGGCCACAGGTGCCATTTGGGGTACACCCAACCCATACACTCTCTCACTCTCTGCTGTCACTGAGACCTCGGGGGCTACAGAGCTACACAGCGGTGACCCTAGACAAGTGCCCTCTCCTCCACACATAACTCTGGAGGGTCCCAGACTGCAGGGCTCAGGGACACAGAGCAGGCAGAGAAAGGCCTGCCCAGCAGGACAGACCCAGCCCTGGAGGCTGGCCCTGGGATCCGGGGAAGCCTGGCCAACAGGTAGAAACAATTGAGATGTCCACAACTGTTAAATAAAATGTGATATATATATATATATAATGGAATATTATTCAGCCATAAAAAGGAGTAGATTGTGGTGGTGTGGTGGCGTGGTGGCAGGGAGCAGTGGTTCATGCCTGTAATCCTAGCACTCTGGGAGGCCAAGGTGGGAGGATAGCTTAAGGTCAGGAGTTCAAGACCAGCCTGAGCAAGAGTGAGACCCTGTCTCAAAAAAAAAAAAAAAATTAAAATTGATTGTGGTGGTGATGGATGCACACCTCTGAATATACTAAAAGCCATTGAATTATACACATTAAAGGAGTGAATTGTATGATGTGTGAATTATATCTCAAAGCTGTTTTTAAAAAATCAGTAAACAACTCAGTAGGAAAATAAGCAAAAGGCATTCCATGCATTTCATAAAAGAAACATGTATGCACAGTAGATACTAGAAAAGATGCCCAACCTCATTCCTAATCAGAAAAATGCTAATTAAAACCACAGTGGGATACCATTGTATGCCCACTTGATGTGCAAAAAAATGTTAAACTCAGGCAATACCACTTCTCCACATGTAGAGGATGTGGAGAAACAGGGGCAATTCCTCCACTGCCAGAAGAGTGTGAATTGTACAGCCACTCTGGAAGATAAGATGGCATTGGAGAGTTGAAGATGCAAGCACTTACCACCCAGCAATTATCCTGAGTGCATTCCCAAAGAAACTCGTGGGGTCACTATAAAATTCAAAACCACATAAAACTAAACAATGTATTATTTAGGGGTATAAATATATGTAATACACCTATTTTTAAAAAGCAAACAACAGAAGGATAAATGCAAAATTCAGGATAATGAGAATAGGAAAGAATTGGGAGGGTCTAATAAGCATTCAGGGTAACGATCCCTTTTTTTTTTTTTTTTTTTGAGACAGAGTCTCACTTTATTGCCCAGGCTAGAGTGAGCCGCTCACAGCAACCTCAAACTCCTGGGCTCAAGCAATCCTGCTGCCTCAGCCTCCTGAGTAGCTGGGACTACAGGCATGCGCCACCATGCCCGGCTAATTTTTTCTCTATATATTAGTTGGCCAATTAATTTCTTTCTATTTATAGTAGAGATGGGGTCTCGCTCTTGCTCAGGCTGGTCTCGAACTCCTGAGCTCAAATGATCCGCCCACCTCGGCCTCCCAGAGAGCTAGGATTACAGGCTTGAGCCACCGCGCCCGGCCACGATCCTTTTCTTAACTTGGGTGGCCTGTATGTAGGTATGGTGTGGGGATCCAAGGGTTGGCTAGAAGGCAAAGTATTACATGACAACCGGACATTGAGGGAAGATTAAGGAAAACTCAGAAGCGCACAATGAACAGTTTTTCCATGCAGTTTAAAAATGCTGACCCTGAGTTTCTAGAAAAGATGAACATATTTAGCATCTTCTATTTGAGAAGCAAAAGAGAGAAAATGATTTTATCCAAGAAAAAGAAAAAAGGAAACTAAGAGAACTACACCAAAACAGCAGCAGCAGAACAGGAGTGTTTTAGAAAGGTTTCTAACAAAAGTGGGTAACATCAAGAGCTTTGTACTTGGAGGTGAACCTCATTTATCTGGGCCAGCAGTTCTTTATTCTTCAGTGATCTTTAATACACCAGACACTGCTGTAAGTAAAACCACACACTCTCATTTTAGTCACTTAGTGGTTGGCTTTCTCTTTTTCAGATCCTGCTCACACTAAAAGATGAACCACAAAGACATGGAGGAAGAACCTATTCACCACTCCTGGGTGCGTGACTGAGGGTGAAGCATCCACCAGCACTGCAAGGGGGTCCATAGTATTTTTTTGCTGCCTCAGAGTCCCCAGAGCCTTCAAGCAGAAGTGGCAGTAGATCAGCCAATCCAGACTTTTACTGGGACAACAGGAAAACAGATCCTCTGGGTTTTGATGGAACTCGGAAGTGGGGACGTTCAGCTGCTGCATTATTAACCCATCAGAGCACACATGTATCTTTTACCTTCCCTTTACCCCTACCCCCAACCTGCTTAGGTCTTCTCTGTCCCTTTCCTGCTACTGCACAGAGATGATATAAAAGAGGCTCTTTGGCTATTTGCATTTTGCTTCCTCTTCTTTTCCAGATTGCAGTATTCAGCAATATTTCCCTTGTACAAGCTTAAAATCCCAACATCATTATCTACCAAAGTTGCTCTTCCCTTTCAAGAGGGTCTGGGGTGAGGGAAGAACATACATCACAAGTCTCCCAGAGAGAGGAGACCAGTCGGTGTGCTGCTGATAACATGAGCCAGGGTAAAGGTACCCTTTCAAATTACTGATTTCTAAGATTAATAAAGTAATTCTATTTCTATTTTCTTTTTTTCCATTTACTAATTTCCCAACAATCAGTATTCACAAACAAGACTGAAATAGAACCAACTTTTCATATTACTTTATTGCTGGGCAATTTTTTAACTTCATTTTAGAAATGAGCTATAAAGACATGTTTTTACATTTTGTTTCAGCAGATGGTGGGGCCAAGGGCAGCGCCTGCACCTGGGAAGCTGGTGTGTGTTCCATCCCATCTCCATTCCAGCCCACGGCAGGCAGGCTCACCTACAGTGCGGTCCCAGTGGCGTGCAACTCTGTACCCACGTGCACACTGCTCCCCTGACAGCCTGTCTGAGTGCCGCAGCACGGCCCCTCATGCGCTCCCTTGGACCCTTGGCTCTCCTGCATGCTCACCTTTCCTAGGTCCTGTCTCTGGCTGCTGCGGGGAGAAGGTTGAAAGTTGGGCCGCAGAGCCCACTGAAGGACTCACTTAGCTGCCCTACTGGGGGAGAATCCAGAGTCTGAGGCTTCTACAAGGTCCTATAAATTCAGCATTGAAATCCCAAGAGAAAAATGACTCCCCAAAAGGCAGAAAAGGGACCTTGTTGCCTTCTCAGTGAATGAAAGCAAAGGTTTGGGCACATTGAGGCATTTTATTTGCTTGTGGATGATGAGGTCTGTTGGTTGCAGGAGAGAAGCGAGAATGTATTCCAGATGTTCCTAAGACTTTTCTAGATAGTAGTTGAAGGACCTTCTTAACTGTTTACTTACTTGGTTGTGAGTTGATCAGGAGACACATTAGAATTCCTTATTCCACATGAATCTTATGAAAAAGCATAAGAGGTTATGAGCCCAGAGAAAGAACTTTTAGACCAAGAATGGTGCTTAGTATTGTCCTAGGTAACCAACCAAAATGAAATCCTCAAGCTAATTTCTTATTGCATTCACCATGTGCTGATCAGGTGCTCAGACTCCATATCTCTTCCTTCATGTATCCAAGAACTCTCAAGTCATTTTTACTTGTACTGGACTTTTCTTGGTAATAAACCAGACAGATCATGTGAGCTCTCCTCCAACAGAGGCGACATTTCCATTGTCACTCTTTCCCCCAAAACAAGTGTGTATTTTTGAAGAAGGATAGACGATGGTTCAAGTTTCTGTGGTGCCTATCACGGGTGTGGAATGGGGAGGCTGGACTCCAGACTCCTGTCCATATTTATATCTTCTGCT
Source organism: Mirza zaza (assembly GCA_008750895.1). Classification (NCBI taxonomy): domain Eukaryota; kingdom Metazoa; phylum Chordata; class Mammalia; order Primates; family Cheirogaleidae; genus Mirza; species Mirza zaza. Next base: position 14,783 of record VSMD01003946.1, on the reverse strand, counting down.
TAACCTAAGAGTAGAGCTCTGACATAAAAAGAACATTTGGAATCACAGTGTGTTCTGTTTTCTTTGGGATGCTTCAGGAAACACATCTAGTTGCCTTGGTTCATTAGGATGAACCGCAGGTCAACGTTTTAGTGAAGTTGAATAAAAGGGAGGTTTAGTCTAGGGCCAGAAAAATTATTTCCCTCTTCCTTATTGAAGGCTCAAGTAAGAACTGGTGATGTCAGATATAATACAGTGCTTCTCAAAATGTACTTAGTTATTAGGCAACCTGGACTGCACCCCAATCCTGAAGTTATCTCTAGAGCTGCAGCCTAAAATTGTACATTTTAAAGGGTGATTCTCATGCCCAGTGAAATTTGAGAATGGCTGCCACAAGCGATCGACTCTGACCCAGGGAGAGAAACAGCCCAGGCTGACATGCCAAGCATGCTGTATCCCTCTCGGTGCCCAGTGGCTTCTGGGGCAAGATGGACCACAGTCCCACCAGCCAGGATTTCAGAACAATGACGTAGCTGCTGAAGGACAGTAGAAGTAAATGGGTGCCACACGGATGAACACTGAGCAAGAAGACCTTAGCGTGGGCCGGGCATCGATAAAGCAGGAAAAATGTCTTGCTGACCAAACTCAGAGTCTTAGAGACTTGGAGAACACCAGAAGAATAAGGTACACACATACGTGCGCGCGTGCACACACACACAGGCACACGTACAGGCATGAACAAACCATACACATCCTTCAGCCTGTAAATTTTAGCTTCAGTTAGACTTTTTTTAACCAATGGTAAAGTGGCCTCACTTGCAGGGCACGTCTCTCAGGAGCTACTAAGCAGCCCCTTTCTCTGTGCTCGCTCATTGCAGATGGCCCTGGGTGGACTTCATACCCCAGTGGAATTCTGCATTGCTCTGGGATCATGGGCTCACAAGAGAACTACGGGACTGTGCTTGCCCTCTCCCACTCCCAAATCCCTGATAAGAGACACACAGTCTGGAAAGGGGTTCCTGGTTAGCTCTGTTAGGCTTAGCCTGATAACAGACTTAGCCTCATATTCTTAGGCCGTTTGCCACAGTTTCTCTAATTCTCCGTTGATATAAGAGGTGGAATGAGATTTTCAAAAATGGTATGGTGTTGCTAATTTATAGTTAATATACAAACCACATTTCCAATGCAAGAGTTCACACCAAGGGATTACGGCCACAGCAATCCGGAGATTAAATGCATATGTTCCTGCAAATCTGAGCTGCTGCTTCTGTGTGTCTGAGAATAGTGTACTCTGCGAGAAGGGAGGGGCACGAGCACAGCCTTCTCAGACAGCAGATGTCAGCAGTGTGCCCACTGGGCAAGGCATTCACTCCAAGCAACGTATTGGATGACTGAGAGAGTCCCTGCCCCAGCTCCCAGGTGCCTCTGATGAGTACATGTGGACATGGAATTAAGAAAAGGGTAATTAAGGACATTTATCCAGTCAGACGTACACCTTAGAATAAGGCTTTTACTGTTCTAGAAACAATCTTCCAGGAGATGAAATCATCCAAGATTCCCCAAAAATATTTATTTATACAAAGATTTTGAGAGTAATATTTGTATTTGTCTTCATCCCTCCGTCTGTGCATCTGGGCCAAGTCTTGCGTGGCACACGTGCAGCTTCCCAGGACGCCTCGCGTATTGTAGCACCTGCTTCCAGGAACACCAAACGAACACAGGGTCTTGGGGGGTGGGGGGAACCCATAATGCCCCGAGGCTGCGTGGACCCACAATGCAGACATGTGCTCCCTGACCAGGAAGACATCTAGCCAAATGTCCAGGGGAAATAAGATCGAGGAAGAAGGCGAGAGGAGGGACCCAGAGGGCAGACAGGAGGGGGTTACTTCTCACCCTTTGCTTCTGAGTTCAGCGTATCCACTAGTATAGTTGATGGCCCGGGAACCACATTACCTGGATTTTCTCCCTGCGGTGACCCACACTGCTAATTGATACAGAGAGGACAATTTGCAAAACTAACAAGATTTGCCGGTAATCACAGGTAGCACGAAATACAATTCTGGGACTTTATCTTGGTAACCTTTCTGGAAAAAAATGCTTGCCTTGTATAACATAATCCAGATTCCCTAGAGCGTATGTGGTACAGCGATGTGCAAATCTGACCTCAGATCCGTAGAGTCTTCCATTCTGGCCCTGACCCGGCCATTCTCTGCCCTTCCTCCTCCCTAGGGTAGCCCAAATCCCATCGCCACGCGACATGTCGACTGGCCATCCCCCTCTCCCCCGCCCACCTCTGTCTGCATCACAGAAAATCTGTGTGTTCTGAAGAGTTCGGCCTTCCCCTAACCCAACACACACTTTCTTTACCACAGTGATTCTCAGAGCCAGCAAGAAAGAGAAATGTTCCAGAAGGAAACCTCCATCTCAGCCATCTGCCTAGAGCCCCAGGTGGTGGGCTCCGGGCCTCTAGGTGAGGTCTGTTGCTTTTGTTTCCCGAGGAGCGGGCAGTCAGCATGGCAGTTCTCTCCTCTCTTTCTCTGTCGCAGGCAGGGTCTCAGCTACACTTACAAGACTTCACCACCATGTTGGAGAGCTGTTCCACCTTAGGGGTCCTCCCGACATAGTACAGGATGGTCAGGGGCTCCAAGTCCTGGGGCACGCAGCAAGGCGACGCAGATGCTTCCGGGTTCAGGGTGTTGTACAGTCCCAGCACCTGGGCAGGGACAGATCATTTATTTAGAGGTTGGAAAGCCAAGCCTCAGGCCTGGAGCCCAGGAATGCTACAAGTTCTAGGGGCTGCCCTAGAGACTTAGCAAGCGGTGGAATGGCCACTGATGCTACTTAAGAGGAACTGCTGGAACGCAGTTTGGGTGAGCGAGGACTTGCTGTTCATCCACAATGACAGACTGCAGAACATCCACACTTGTTTGAGGGTTATCAGTTGAAACATGTAACAGTTATTGGGGAACTTTAAATTGATAATGAAATTCTCCTGGCTGTTAAGAAAACAACTCCTATATTGGTCCTCCTAGCTGTAACTGATCACTTTGGTGAGAAATGTTCTCAACATGGCCTTGGGCCATTTAGTAAGTGCCAGAGTGCAGGGCCCCAGACAGGATGCAGTAATAATGAGCTACAAGGAAACATGCTTCACAAATTACTGCCCTATTTTTTATTCCCCTTGAGGGAAAGACAAGCTACTTTCAGAGGTTGTGGACTCTCTTCTCTCTCACTTTCATGAAAGTGTTTCACTTTTCCAGGGTTTCATTTTAGCTTCTTCTACAAGCTTTTCATCGTCTTTCAGAATAAGTTTTCTACACTCAAGAGGCTGGAATGATCAGAGTTCTTCATCTAACAGTAGACACCTTTCTAACCCAACATTCCTTGCCAACCATGTGCACATAGCTCTGACAAACAGGGCGGCATATGATAATTAGTTTCCATGGCACAAAAATCTTTAGACAAAGCAAATTAAAAGTCTGGTTGAAACCATGGTAGGAATTTAGAGGGGTAGAATTGCATCAGAGTGCCAAGATCAGAACCTTTATGAGAGGGATTCTACCCACCCCAGACCATCATTCACTCATTCAACATTCAGTCCTTTAACAAGTGGCCTGGTCGGCTCTGCCCCGCTGCCCCAGATGGCACGAGCCCCGCTGCCTACCGTGCTGTGGGTCGTGTCTGCGCTGCGGAGGTACGGGCAAGGGCCCGAGCAGAAGTTGGCGTAGTAGCCCTTAGGTTCATGGACCCATTTCCAGCCCAGATCCTGCCGGAAGTCAATGTAGAGGGGGCGCACACAGCAGTTCTCCTCCAAGTTGCTACGATGAAAACATTTATAGAAAATTAGGCCGGGCGCGGTGGCTCAAGCCTGTAATCCTAGCTCTCTGGGAGGCCGAGGTGGGCGGATCCTTTGAGCTCAGGAGTTCGAAACCGGCCTGAGCAAGAGCGAGACCCCGTCTCTACCATAAATATAAAGAAATTCATTGGCCAACTAAAAATATATAGAAAAAATTAGCCAGGCATGGTGGCGCATGCCTGTAGTCCCAGCTACTTGGGAGGCTGAGGCAGCAGGATTGCTTGAGCCCAGGAGTTTGAGGTTGCTGTGAGCTAGGCTGACGCCACAGCACTCACTCTAGCCTGGGCAACAAAGTGAGACTCTGTCTCAAAAAAAAAAAAAAAAAAAAAAGGACATCACCAGTAAAAGAAACTTGACAAATGCCCACATATTTCCCCTTGGAGTCCTTCTATGCCATCATAGGAGGTGGCTCTAATTAATGGAATCCCAGGTTCAAGGGCAGGGAGCTGAAGAAACCAGAAAGGCATTCTCCTATAGTGAATACCAGGATCCCAGGGATGTAGGGTGGATACAGATGAGGAAGAGTAAAGAGTCGAAGGCGGCCCTGCCCACTTTCACATCGCAAATCAAAACAGAGACATAAAGTGGCACACATAAAGCACTCTATTATTAGCCAGCTCAGCTCTCTTGAGGTTGGTTCCTAATGTGCACCCAACCAGAAATAAACTCTAAGCTATGTAGCTTGTAAACCATAGTAGATGACTGCTGAGACTAAATCTAGAGGCCATTTATCCAAACAAGGCATATCCTCTTAATAGAACCCTGATCCCAGATCACCTAAATGGGATTATCAGGCCCCTTCACTCTGTTGCCTGAAGAAATCCATTTGGCAATACGCCTTGCCAAGTAGGCATCTAGCTTGTGTTTCAAGATCTGCTGAGTTTGCAACCTGCTACTTACAAAGGCAGCTACTGGCTAAAATCTGGCTTCTTATGAGTGAACCATAGCAGACACTATTGGTTATCTATTCAATAACCATTCCTAACCCCCTTCTCCCTTGCTACTTCCCATGACAGGGTCTGGAACACCAGATATTCATGTCCCTGGCTTCCCTTGTAGGTAGGGGTGGTCTTGTGACCCAATAATGAATGACTAATGAGATAAGAAGTATGCAGGGGGTGCGGGCAAGTTCTGGCAAAGATATTTTGATCACTTATAAAAGTAACCAATGGAAGAAGCAAGCTGCTGGCTCTTCCCCTCACCCCTTCTTCTTGTTTTAAACATGGACAAGACACCTGGAGCTCTAGCCATCACTTGTGACCAAAAGCCAACATAGTAAGCATGTCAGGCTGAAAAGCGAGAAAGCCTGTGTCCTCAGTGGTATAATTACGCAGCCAACCAACCCTGAGCATGCTGCTATACGCCTCCTGCGAACAAGAAATCCCCCACGGTTTAAGTCACTGTCACATGCAGCCAAGAGCATTCATTCCTAACTGACAGACACACAGAACAAATCGCCCTGCCGGCCTTCAGACAGCTGGTGGCAACAACACTGCCTGTCCCGCACCTTCCACCCCATAAGCTCAACATCCCTAGTTTAGTCCTCATAGGACACGGTTTCCAGATTTAAGACTTCCCAATTCATTCTCCCCAGCTCCATTCAGGCGTCCTCCCGGCCACAGTGATCTGCATGATCCTTCCTTTACCCGAAGCGCTTCTCCTTCTGGATCCCCACATCCCAAACCTCACTCATCCTCAGAGCCTCCGCTCAAATCACACACCCTTCTGAAGCCTGTGTGCACGGATGAACTCCTTGCTCCCAATGCTTAAAGCATTTACTCCTTCAAACCCTCTCAGGGATGTGCTCATCTCTACCTTTTAGTAACTGGTACAAAGGCTTTATCATCACCTCCCTTATACGTGAGCAGTGAAATTGCTCCCAAATAAGGGAGGAGGGTGTGTTTTTTCTATCTCTGTATCATGCCTACCCAATTATTTCTGAATTAGTTAAGTTCTCTGGCTCAGATTTCCCCTGCAAATGGAAACTGCACTACTTCCCCCATCTGGTAGCATCCCTGGATCCTTCCTAGTGAACTGAGCACTTCTTTAATGGAAAGTCCCACATTAATCTCTCCTTTCCTCTCTCTCTCTCTCTCTCTCTCTCTCTCTCTCTCTCTCTCTCTTTCCCACACATACACACACACACCCTACAACTCCATAAAACATAAAAACCATGGAAACAGTCAGCCAAGTATCGCCAATCCAAACTATTTGAGCAACACTCTCCTGCTCATAGTTTTCCTCACTCATTTCATCCAAGCCCGTCCAGAGCAGGGCTGCAGAAACACAGTGGGACTCCCAGGGAAACAGAGAACTGTAAGGTTTTCAGTCTTCCTTCCTGGAGATGTTTGTCAATAGCATCCGGGACCTTCTTTTGAGCATGGCTCAGGTCTGGGGCCTGACCCGCAGCAGCACAGGTAGCTATCGGTTCCCAGGGGCCCGGGCTCACCGGAAGCAGTAATTGGTGTCCAGGGCCCGCTTCTTCCTCTGACCCCCCTGGCCTGGGCCGTCGAGCCGGTGCGGGGGAATCATCATGAGGATGAGATGAGGGCTGTGGTGGTCCTTCTGCTTCTTGAGGCGCCCCAGGTCTCCACGGCCATGATCGTCCTCATTGTCCACACCTGCAGAAGGGAAAGAAGGTGACACCCTCCTAAGGGAAGCAGAGCCCTCGGAGGCTCCTCGTCCCCTCCTATCACTGCCCAGCAGCGGGGAGGCGTAGTCTACGAGGAAGGCATGCGGGGCAAGTGCAGCTTCTCTCCAATGTCCAGCTGCAGGAAGGGGAAGGCTGGGGGGTGGGACGGGGACCCAGCACAGAAAGAACTTATCATCATCATAAGGATGCCCCTGAATGAGGCCCACATTCCGATCCCTCAAGACTCTTTCGGGGAAATCTTGCAAGGGGCAGAAAGCCCCTCCTGAGATGCTCCCTGGGAATCTGCAGAGGTCCACCAAGCATCCCCATCACCAGGCGGGAACCTAACACAAACCTCTGGGTTGTCAGTTTACATTCTAGACTTAGGATCTCAGGGTGTGAGTTTCCTCTTATAACTTGAGGAAACTCACAACACTGCAGAAGTCCTACCGATAATTTAAGGTATCATGATTTAAGATAGGCTGAACGGGAGCCAAAGAAAGAAACTGTATTGGGAGGCCAAGGCAGGAGCATCGCGTGAGCCCAGAAGGCTGTGGTGAGCTATGACACCCCTGCACTCCAGCCTGGGCGACAGAGCAAGACTCTGTCTTTAAAAAAATAAAAATAAAATACTCTGAATAACTGTAACATTCACATTGCGCTTACGGTTTTTGAAGTGTTTTCACTATGAAATTCAGATGAATATTGAAGCATATGGCAAATAGCTTAGCAAACGAGCTCTGGAAAGGAAACCTGAATTCATCTGAACTATTTCATCTGGGAGGGAAGGGACTGAGGACTGAATGAGAGACTCAACTAAACAGAGCTGGATTTCACCAGAGACAGCTGCCAGCTGCCATCCACCTCCACCGAGGACAGGAATGTGAGGAGTTAATGTACATAGCTACAGGGGACTTGCATCTCAAGAAGGGGGCACTAGGTTTGTAAGATAAATGGGAGACCTGGATCTCAAATTCCCTTTTCTGAAAATTTTTATGAATGAGATTAAGTATTCACTGAAGTGGGAAGGTTTTATCCTAACCTAGCCTATAGCTAAGGACTCTCAAGGTCTCCTGGGCTCTAAGGTTCTGTGATTAGAATGTCAAATCCTTGGCTTTTTTTAAAAAAAAGGTCTGAGCCAGTCAGTGGCTCACACCTATAATCCTAGCACTCTGGGAGGCCGAGGTGGGAAGATCACTTGAGCTTGAGCTTGAGCTTGAGCTTGAACTTGAACTTGGGAGTTTGAGACCAACCTGAGCAAGAGCAAGACCCTATCTCTACTAAAAATAGAAAGAAAAAAAAATTAGCCGTGAGTGGTGGTGGGTGCCTGTAGTCCCAGCTACTCAGGAGGCTGAGGCAGGAGGATCGCTTGAGCCCAGGAGTTTGAGGTTGCTGTGAGCTAGGCTGATGCCATGGCACTCTAACGTGGACAACAGAGCGAGATTCTGTCTCAAAAAATAAAAAAAATTTTTTTAATTTAAAAAATAAACAAAGGGTCTTAAATAGGGTCCACGAAGGGTAAGAGGACTGCCTAAGGCAAGGAGCCAAGAACCTGCACCTTTGCCCAGACAAGCCTCTGACCTCAGGCATCCCTTAGTTACCCAAAATGGGAATATGAAAGGACAGGAGAACTTCCCTGAACTCCAGATCATCAAGGCTGAGTTCCTTGGAAATATACTGGAAAACCAGGAATGACTCCCAATTACTTCACCATCTCCATGCAAACACCCGTGGACATACACCCTGGGCCTCGAACCAATCATCCAAACCCAGGTGACTCCTGGGCAAGGATCAGGCAGCCCCTGCAACATCTGGAAAGTGCAGTAGTCAGGGCACTCATGTTCAGGGCCTCCTAAGTTAATTTCTTTTAGGGAAGGGGAAGACAATTCTTATCTGTTGAGCATTTCTGACACTGTGTTTTACATTTGTTATTTAATTGTACCCTCATTCCCATTTCACAGGGCTCAGAGAGGATGACCAGCTTGCCTATATAACCTCACTGCTCTGACCAGCATCATGCTGCCTTCCAGATGCTAATGCATCCTCTATAGTTAGGAGCTGAAAGTCAAGTTCATTGCTTTTGGGGCAAAGCAGAATTTCTCAAGCGCAAAATAGTAGGCCTTCTCCATGGAAGAGCATGGCTCCTTTTCTTGGGGTCTGGTAGGGGTCTCGTCACCTGTCCTGTCCCATTAACTACCATTATCCTACCACACACATTCATTTTGTTACCTTTGAATTTGATTTCCATCACCTCGTGAATGTTCTCCAGGATATCTCCATTGGGCTGAAAGGTGTGACATGGACAATGAATGCTGATTTCCAAACCTAAGTTGGACTCTGCAAAATAAGACACAGAGGCGGTGAGAAACGCACGTCTGTGTGCTGGGGGAAGCTGCCCATCACCCGCGCAAGGTGGGCCAGGGCCTCAGCTCCCCCAGGCACCCGAGGGAACTGAGTTACACTGAGGTTCACAGGAGACAGAAAGTGCCCCCAAAGCTCAGAATGGACCTTCGTGCACGTGGGGCCATATCCCATGTACTTCTGTTACATTACGAACAACCAGATCCCCATGAACTGGCGACATCACGACGGAGAATTGGACTAGCCATCCGTTTACAAAGGATGGTGTTAAGAGAAAACTTTCACCTACCTACATGGGGGCGAAAGGACAAGGATATAGGAGGGAAAGAAAAAACTCACGCCACCTAAGTGTTTGTTGGGAGAAGAGATATTTGAGCCTCCCTACTAAGGAAGGATGAAGGGAAGAGGCAGAGGCACTGGAAGAAACTAAGGAGAGGTAGTAACTTAGGAGGCCAGGCACAGCGGCTCGTTCCTGTAATCCCAGCACTTTAAGAGGCCAAGGCAGGAGGATTACTTGAGGCCAGGAGTTTCACACCAGCCTGGGCAACATAGCAAGACCCCATCTCCACAAAAAAAATTGTTTTGTAAAGTTAGCCACGTGTGGTGGCACATGCCTGTAGTCCCAGCTACTTGGGAGACTGAAGCAGGAGGATCACTTGAGCCTAGTAGTAAAAAAAAAAAAAAAAATGTTAGAGCAGTGAGACAGTGATTCAAAAAGCCACAAATTCAAAGGGCCACAGGATGAAAGGCTGGGCAATAGGATTAAAAGTCAGGAATCACTGCTAGAGGCAAGGTCACCTGCAAGTAAGAGGTAGAATCAGTGGACTGTGTAAGCATTTCCACCTGGCTATGACGGTGGATGTGGAGAAAGTGGTAGATTCTAGAGGAGATAAGATGAACGTCATGGTTATACTTGGCAGTGTTTCTCCTAAGGAACAAGGATATAATGAGGTGAAAATTACTCAGATGTTTCTCCTTTGGAACCCTTATTCACCATGATGGGAAGATGGAATGTGGATCGCTCACTAAGATGAACAGCTCAAAAAGGCAGTTGTGAACTTAGAGAACAGACCAGAGATGACAGAGGGCATGGTCAAGAGTCCAGATGACATGAGCTCAGAGAGAATGAGCGTGAGGAAGACTAGAGGTGCCAGGGTTTGGTGACAGACATTCTGGTGCATGAAGGACAGCTTCGGCCCCTTCTAGTACTTGTGGGATTGTGTATTTTCCCAACCAAAATCAAGGAAGCAAGGAAATCGGTAAATGGGGTTGAATGAAGGGGAAGAAAAAAAGTATATGAAAAGTTTGTACTGAGTCAAGTAGTTTTACACAGGGGAAACCAGGCAGGATCCTGTATCACGTCAATTCTGGTATCATGTCTAGAAGGTTCTGTTGATCCTGGGGTAGCAGTCAGCTGTGGCCAGGTGTAGAAGAGGTCATGAGGGAGGGGCCCCTCTAGGTCCAGGGTCAGCTTCTCAGTGAACTGATTGATTTACTGCCCCCTGCGGCCACACGCGATGTATATGAGTATCTGGCCTTGGGGCCTACCCAGGCTCTTCCTGAAATCTGATGTCATCAGGGAAAACCCCCGAGAGTCCAGCCTGGCTGAACATCCTTCTCACAGGCAAGACGGTACAAGCCTGGCGACTATAGTCACTGTTAGGTGGGTGGCCATCCTAGTCCTACTGGCTAAACACCAGCTCCCTAAGACCAGCCTGAGCAACACAGCAAGACCTCTTCTCTACAAAAAATTAAAAAATTAGCCGGGCGTGGTGGCATATACCTGTAGTCCCAGCTACTCGGGAGGCTGAGGCAAGAGGATCGCTTGAGCCCAGGAGTTTGAGGTTGCAGTGAGCTACAATGGTGCCATTGCACTCTAGTCTGGGCAACACAGTGAGACCCTGTCTCAAACAAAAACAAAACACCCAGCTGCTCCCTTAGTCTATAAACTCCAGAGCCCAACAAGATCTGTTCTGCTCCAAGAAGTCAGGGCGACCCCTGGGACATGCCAACATCTGCTGGGCATGAAACTCTGTTCCAGAGAGTCAGCTCAGGGGGAAAGGCAGACCAGCAACGAGGCAGCTGAGCCCCAGCGAGAGAAGAAGAAGTGAACAGAAAGGGAGGCATGAGGAGTGTCCTCTCCCTCGTCTAAGGCAGCTGGGAGAAGGAGCTGGAATATCTGAAATGGTCCACCTAACAACACAGTGCACTTCCCGTTCAAACTGGTTCAAGGTGCACTGAAGAGACCTGGAGTGGGCGAGTTCTATGATTCTGTACGTTAGAAAGTCGAGGTGCAGACAGTTGTGTTGGGGAGAGTGAGTGTTAGGGTACAGGTGGTGAGCAGGAGGTCCAGCATGACCCGGATTGGCCAACAGGCTCTATCTAGGTAGAGATGATGACAGCAATCGCCAACATCAAACACTGCTCTGAGATTTTATCAGCATTAGCTCATTTAATCTCTAGAATAATCCTACACAGTAAGAACTATTCTTATCCCCCCATTGTGCAGATGAGGCCACTGAGGCTTAGGGAAATTAAGTGGCTTGCCCAAGGTGTCCAACCAGTAGGTGGCAGTGCCAGGATTCCAACACAGACGGCCAGGAGCCCACTGGCTACAGTCAGAGCTGGTTGGGGCCCTATCCAGGGTCACTGGGCACCCAGGTCCTCATACCCTTGTGAATCTGAGACCACATGTGTGACTCAGTTTCCTCATCAAACCACACTATCAACTGCTCCAATTTGGAGTCCATTTGCTGCCTGGTTTGGGGCTGAGAGACTCATGAGCTCTGTGTAAGTGAAGGCCTGTGTTACGATTCCCCTGTGGGAGGGGTGGGCGGTATTTGCCTAAGTGGGAACTGAAGGTTCCAATGAAGAACCGACCTCAGAATTGGCAGGCGTGGGGATGGTGGGTGGGGGACCCATAGGTTTTATTACGAAATTATCTTTTTGATGTCTCAGGAGGATGGAAATCATTCTCAATGCAAACTTCTCATTGAGTTCTGCAGCTGTGAAAATAAGAACTCCTTCAAGTGCCCAGGGCTTCAAAGAAATCCAGGTGGACCTGATCAAAATCAGACAGGGAAGCTAAGAGATTAATTTCCCCAGCCCCTCCTTTCGGCAGCGGTCTCGGGCTCCAGGCAGAGTGCCGTCTGAGTCAGAACTCCCAACAGTGCTGCTGTCGGCACATCCACGTGGGCGAGCCTCGGCTTTTGCCTTCATGCTCGGCAGAAGGGACAGGATGGAATTCCTGGGTGCCCTTGGGACAGGGGCAGGACCTCCAGCCCACCAGCTGCCAACTCAGCCACTCAATAGTGTCCCTTAGATGGGGACTTGCAAATCCGGATGCCTACAGAGCCCAGGCAGGTCACATAAGTGAGCAAATCCAGCCATCATGTGATGCTAAATAGGAACTGCCAACCTCGCTCTTGGAGAACAGTGAGGCCGGTGGGGGCATGGGGACTGAAGATGCACCCCCCCACCCCCCCGTGAAGAGGTGGCCAGGACCACTTTCCTGGTGGGTGGTTACCAGGAAATCTTCCAATTTTTAAAGAAAATCCAGAAGTCCAGGTTTTACGTGAAATCTCCTGACTTTATAAAAAAAAAAAATTGTTGACCACTAGCTAAATTTTAAAACAATATGCAGGCCAAGCAGTTTGCGATGCTGCCTTCCAGCCTTAACCCCTCGTTTTCTAAAACACCGGGGACAGGGGAAGATCCCCCTGCCTCAGGGACTCTGGGCGTCAATGTGTGGATCGCCTGTGGCTTTAAAGCAGCTGCTGATGGCAGAAAACCCTTCCTAAGAGGGAGAGGAGGGACGGCTGGGACTGCCACATGTCACCCACCCCACTGAGCAGCCAGACCAGGCAGTGCCAGCCAAGGAGAGGGAGGGAAACACAGGGCATAGTGTCAGCAGACACCAAATCTCTGCTCCAGACTAGATGGCCTTGGTCAAGTCACTTCACTTCTCTGAGCCTCAGTTTCCTTATCTGACATCATAAAAGCTCACTCTTGCAAAATGTTGAAAGCTATGAGGTTCTCTCAAATACATTTGATGCTTGAAACAGCTCTGTGAGGCACGCAGGGGAGTGATCATTACCGTGTTTTCCAGGGGAGGGATCAAGGTGAGTGGGTAACGTGACGCTTGCCATGCCTAGTGGGTAGCTCTACTTGGAAGACTACCAGGCCCTTCAAACGGAATTGGCCAAGCCCGTTCTTCTCCCAGTCTTCCCTGTTTCAGTAAGTGGTACCACCTGGATGCTCAGTCCAACAGTTTGGAAGTCATCTGGTACTCGTCTCGTGTCCTCACACCCATACCTAGTCAGCCAGTGCTCTTGGCTCTACCTCCAAACACGGAGCAGATCCACGTGATCTCCACACCCACTGCCGCCACCCTCGTCTGAGCCCCTGTGCCCTCGTCCGGGTGGCTGCAGTGGCCTAACCAGGCTTCCTGCCTCCTCCCTTGACCTCATGGCAACCAGAGGGATCTGTTAAAGATTTAGCCAAATCGCCTCACCCACACCCCCAGCCCTGCTGAGAGCACTCCCACGGCTTCTCATCACACCTGGAATAAGTCCTGAGCCTTCCCATGGCCTGAGAGGTCCTAAATTAAATTACATGGCCCAGCAACCTCTCCGATCCCTGCCCCCAAGCCCCAGCTCACCTCGCTCCCGCCACACCAGCCTGCTTGCTGCTGCTAGAAGAGATCAAGCTGTTTCCACCTGACAGCCCAGGCCTCCCTGTCTCCTCTGCTGGGGACGTACTTCACCTTGAACTTCACGGGCTGACCTCTGCTTATCACTCGACCCCAGCACAGGAATGCCTTGTCTTAGAGCCTTCCCTGGGCAGCAGATGCTGGGCCCCACTGCCCATTATCACATTGCCCTCTTTCTATTTTCACTTTCCACTGTCTCAAACTCTTACTCCTCCAATGTTTACTTGTTTATTCTATGTCTTTCCCACCAGAACAAAAGCCCCATGAGATCTGGGACGTCACCTGTCTGTGCACAGCTACCTCCCAGGGCTTGGGTTAGAGTGAACACTGAATAAAGATGATTGTAGTTGAGGGAATGAATGGGGGACACAGAGGCTCAGCGGCAAAGCTGGGCTCTGCACCCAGGTGTGTGACGCCCTAACTCTGCCTTCTTCCCTCCGCTGCACAAAGGAGCAAGGACCCTGAGGTTCCTTCTGAGATGCTCATCCTAAGGGTCAACCCACCTCTTCTCAACAGCCACTCACGCACAGTGTCAGTGACATCAAAAGACAGCCACTCAGCAGTGCCCCTCGTGGGCAGATTCTTGCCACCAATATAGCGCTGTTTGGCGATGTGCTCATCCGGCCGAAGTATCTATGGGTAGAGAAAGGATTTAGTACCCAAGGCCAGGACAGAGTACCCCAGGATGTGGCACAACGCAGGAGGGCAGCCACAGGAAGCTAAAGGTTTCTGTACAGTCATTCTTACTCCTCTTAATGACAGATACAGATACAGAAACTGAGGCTCAGAAAAGCCAGGACTCAAGCCCAGGTGTGTGGGACTCTGTGCCCAGAGAGGGCCTGACACAGCAAAAGGAACTGGCTTCTCACCTGGAAGAGCTCGATCCTCTGCTCATTGCGCTTGGAGCTGGGGTTGGGCACCCGCAAGACCCGGAATTCTGCTCGGAACAGGTTGGTTCCATTTTTCTCCACCGAGGACACGTTGAAGCGGAAAACCTTGGAGGTAATTCCTTTGGGGCAGACGGCCAGCTCATCTAGGAGAGAAAGCCGCGGGGAGAGGCACAGCTGAGTGAGGGCCACAGGAATGGTGTGCCGCCCCCGACACGCAACAAGTCGGCTTGAGCTCTCAGACTTAAAGGTGGAGCTAGGAGGAAGCTTCTTGGTGACCCGAGAACCATACAGAGTCCTGAGCAAGGAGCAGTGGGAGTCAGAGCCCCAGGACGTGGCCCTAGAGACTGGCCGGCA
>VSMD01003944.1:0-21976 GCA_008750895.1 Mirza zaza | reverse complement strand
AATGTATTTCATATTTCATTCAATTAGTTCTTCAGTTCTAGAATTTCTGTTTGGTTCTTTTTATGATATCTATCTCTTTTGTAAATTTCTCATTCATATCCTGAATTGTTTTTCTGATTTCTTTGTATTAATTTTGAGTATTATCTTATATCTGATTGAACTTTTTTAGTATCAATATTTTGAATTCTTTTTCCAGGATTTCATACATTTCTCTTTCATTGTGATTTGGTTGCTCAACAATTATTGTGTTTCTTTGGAGGTGCCATATTTCCTTGCTTTTTGGTGTTTCTTGTGTCCTTACATTGATATCTGCACATCTGGTATAATAGTTATTTCTTCCAATTTTTTTAATTTGCTTTCATAGGGAAGGACTTTTTCCTGAAGTTGCATCCATGATTTTGGTTGTACAGAGCACTTTGGCTTTGATTCTGGGTATGTGCAATAGTGTAGTGTCCATATGATTTCTTCAGCTATAAACAGCATCAGTAGTGTCCATTATTTCCTCAGTGGCTTAGGGTATAGTTGTTAGTAGAGGCTGCGGTGAAGTTTTGCTGGAGACAGAGGTGCCAGGTGGGCCAGTCATTGGGCACCAGTGGTGGTAGCAGTGGGCCAAAATGGCCTGTCTTTGAGCTCCAGAGCAGCACACATTGGCACTGGTGTTAGTAGGTCCAGGCAAGCTGATTCTTGAGCTCCAGGTGGCTTGCTCAGGTTCTAGTAGTGGCAGTGGTGGGCCAGGTGGGTGGGTCCTTGGGCCTCTGAGCAGCAAGCATCATGTGAACACTAGCAGTAGTGGTGGTGGGACAATCCTCTGACTGCCAAGCATTCCATGCTGATGTTGGTGACAACTGCAATGGGCTGGAGCCCATTCCCCAGGCCCACAGGTGGTACATGTGAGTAGGTGCCAGCTGTGGTAGTAGTGGCAGATTGGGTGGGCTTGTCCTGAGGCCCCTGGTAGGAGTGCTCAGGTTGCAATAGGGTTTGATGGGACATGGTTATTCCCAGGCCCCTGTATGGTATCCTCGGGCACTGGTAGGGGTGGAGCCAGGCTGGGCAGGCCTGCCTGTCCACAGGCATCTCAATGGTGTGTATGTATGCTCACTGTGGTAGGCAGAGGTGGGGTGATACCTATGACCCCAGTGGAATGCTTTGGTGGGGGTGGCAGCAACTGTGCCTTGGTGCTGGGGAGGGGAGGGTTGCTTTGAGTGGCAGCAACCATAAGCAGGTGGCTAGAGAGCAGACATTTTAGCCCCAGGTGGTGGATATAAGTGGGATAGCCTTTTCTCCTAGCACATTTAAATGTGTGGCAGCCCCACTACTGGGGGCAGTGAAGTCACTGCCAATGGCTTGCTTTTCAGCCCTGGTGGCAGCAGCCAGCAGCAGTGCCCAGCTGCAAGTGGGGGATGTCAATGGGCCTCCAGGAATGTGGAGATACAGGGGCTATTGGGCCCCAGAGTGCAGTCTAGTGGGGCCTGGGCTCTCAACATGGTGCCTTGCTATAGCAGCTTAGGACTCAGGGAGGGGGTTGTGGGACCCAGCATGAGGGCCCTCTCTGGTGCAATGCTGTCGTACAGTCTCCCAGCAGCTCCCTATATTAGTCTCAGGGTCCCTGTGAGTCAAGGGCCTTTCCTGAGGCTAGGATTGCAGGAGTCCACAGTGGGAATATGGACCACTGGGGGTCACTCACTTACCCTTTCCCCACATTGAGGAACCTGTCCAGTTTTCTAGACAATCCTAGCCAACCAGGCTGCCTTGCTTCTCTCTCCTTCCTTGCCTTGGGTGTTTCCTATCACTTCTCTTTTACATTCCAGCATCCTCTCTTAAGTGATCTAGTGAAGTGTGATTATCAACTTGCTATTTTGGTTCTTCTTTGTGGAGGAGTTAAGTGCCAGATGCCTCTATTTAGCCGTCTTGAAGCCCCTTTCATCCTCAGCATTTTATTTGTATATAGGTTTATGGGGTAGGAGCAGAGAGTTGGGTAAACTGTTAAGCTTAAGCTCCAAAGGTAGCCTCTGCTAGACTTTCTACACATTAGCCTCTCTACCACTTTTAGTGCAGGGGGTAAAAAATGGGAGAAAACACTGAGTCTTATTTTTTCTCATGAAGGAGGCCTTTGAGGGAAAATTCATCATAATAAGTTAATGTTAATTTTAAAAACACTTTGTCAAGCTGAGTGCAGTGGTGTGTGCCTGTAGTCCCAGCTACTTGGGAGGCTGAGGCAGGAGGACTACTTGAGCCCAAGAGTTCAAGCCCAGTATGGGCAACATAGCAAGACTCTGTCTCAAGAAAAAAAAAAAACAACAACACCAAAACCACTTTGTGATTATCAGAATGGAGGAGTGATTCTAAGTGATGCAAACTAGCAAACTATTGGGCTCTTTGTCCAATCTCCATTGACTCATCTGAATTATGAATGGAAGAAGAAGAGGGCTATAAGTAATAATTGAAAAAACTGTTTCACTAAAATATTTTCTAAGACTGCCTTGTTACCTATGGTAAAGAAATATAAAATTAAGAGACTCAGAGGTGGGAGTGCTGACTGGAGAGGTGCATTCCTATTCAGTTTGTGAATATTCATCAAGCTGTGCACTTAAAGATATGTACTCTTCTCTGTATGATTATTACACTTCAATAAAAACTTTTTAGAATGCAAAAAAAGAGGAAATTTTAAAGAATTGATAGGGATTTGGGTAATACAGGTATATGCATTTATCAAAACTCACTGAGTGCATTTCATTAGATGTAAATTTTACCTCAAAAAATGAAGAAACAAAAAGAACCATAAACAAGCATTGAACTCTAGTTAATGACTTACATCCTGAAGTCCTTAGGGTAAAGTATACTAATATCTGCAACTTACTTTGAAATGCATTTAACAAATGAAATTGATGGATGGATGGATAGAAAAATATTAATTGTAGAATCTGAGTAGTGACTATATGAGTATTCACTGTATAATTTTTTCACCTTTTCTATATACTTGAAAATTTTTATATTAAAATGTTCAGAGGGTCTAAAGAAGGAAGAACTCTCCCCCATTTCTTTATAAATAGAAACACTAGCTTCAGTCTATTGAGGACCCTAACACATTAGTAGCAGGAGACAGGTATCCAGCAGAAGTAGCAGCAATTCCTGGGTGAGATGTCCCAGAAGATAATAATGCCCAATGGAGCCAGCAGTGTCCAGATGGAGATGGCTTAGTTGTGAACCCTGGAGAGATTCCTTCAGGAGATTTAGGTGGCAGAGACACCATATGGTAACCAGAGCAAGTTAAGAAGAACATGGTGAAAGCTATGCAGTAGATGTCAATATTCATTAACGGATACATGTGGGATGTACTCTGGGATTTGCATCATTATATACAATCAAGCTGTCAGTTTCATTGGCATTTCTGTAAATCACAAATGTCTAAAGTGCTCATCACTAGAATCTGAAGCAATCTGCTGTGTTTAGCATGTTAGGCTGAAAAAAATTTTGTTATAACCCTCATTAGGGTCAAACTTTTTCAACATTTTCCAGTTATATAAAGCATTGTATTTGTGTTCAAAGGAGACTGAAAATACAGGTAAATGAAAACAAATCAAAGCATTTTGTTCAAGTTGGCACCTATGTTTGTCCATGCAGCAGTTACATTAAATAAAGACACAGGCACTAAAATGAAAGAATGCATATTTTCTTCATCCTGCCCATAGTTTCAGAGACATAGTGCCCTAAGAATTCATTCACAATCAAGGCTTTCTTGATTGCTACTATGTGATCCTAAGGAAGGAGCTTTCATTTCATCTACTCTAACAGATATGGTGAGTAAGGATGCACAACCTCCCACAATCGTGATCCCCTTTCAATGTCTTTTCAGGGTTTTACTGATATTTTGCTGGAAAGAGTCATGCATGGGGGAGCCAACATTACAGGTTTCCAGATTGTCAACAATGAAAACCCTATGGTTCAGCAGTTCATACAGCGCTGGGTGAGGCTGGATGAAAGGGAATTCCCTGAAGCCAAGAATGCACCACTAAAGGTAATGTTCCATGGCATGTAAAACCCTAAGGCCAGCTTTTCAAAGCATCTCAGTATGGTCTTTATATACTAACAGCCATCCTGTGATCAAGTGATCTTCTCTCAGAAGTGATTCAAAGATGCTAAAAAACCAAGTGCAGGTGATACTATTGCATTTGAAAACTAAACCCCTGAATAAAGAAGCTACTGAGAACTAGATCTTTTTAAATCCAGTGCTTGGGAATAAGTTAACTTAATTTTTAATGAATTTAATTTGTAATCTGCTCATAACAATTTACAATATTACAAGAACCTGAGCCAGGCAAAGGGTGGGGGCAGTGGGAATAGGTAAGGAAGATTGATAGTCTGAAACAGAAAATTAGATTTTACATTATTTATGTGATTGCTTTGTGTTAATAAGTTCCATGAATCTCAGTACACCCAAGTGAATTAGGCTCTAATACAGAGTGTGCGTTGCCTATATGTATATTGAATAGAAATGTTTTCCTGCCTGCAATAGTATCTTCAAAAATAATTAGATTACCTAAGTTTCTCATTTTCACAAAATCAAGATAAGAATATTAAAAGCAGAAAGTCATGCTTAAAATGCACATTTTTTATATATACTCCCCTATGGCTAGAAATCCTACTATTTAAAAATCAGGAATTAAAACAGATAAATTAGGAGAAAGTTATTCATGTTACACAAAGGATCTTTCTAATGTATTTTTTAAGCAACTCATTCCCTCATTGCATTGATTCAAGTATGAAACAGACTTTAAATTCTTCCTTCCTGATATAGTGAAAGTATGTACCATGGCTGTGACATAAGATGAGGGATCAAAGTAGAGTCAAGACCCTTTCCTAAAATAGGAAAAGGGACAAAAGATCTCCCTTCTCCTGGTTTCAAGATACCTGTCCTCTCATTCTTACTCCCCGGCAAGAATAGAATAGGGGAGAATAGTAAAGAACACAAGCCAGAGAAAAGATATGTTCTGTACCACCTATGCAGGTCCACCCTAAATGGGTCACATGACAACATAATACAAGTGGAACCTTACTTTATATAATTGGTATGTTCTAGAGAATTGTGTATTGAACATCATTTTTTCATTCAGATAAGGCACTCACTAGTTGTGATTGTAGTGATTATACCTGCCAGGTTTTTTCAGGATAGTCCTGTTTTTAAAAATTCTGTTCCATGGCTAGATCAGTTGTCCTAATTTGCTTCTGTAAATATGGTCACAATCCCTACAATGAATGCTTTGTAATCAAAAATTTTTTATGTACTAAACTGATATTTATCTTCCCACAATGTTTATGTGAGCTTATACAAATTCAGAGTTTTGTAAAACTGTCTATCCACATTGCTTTGTGACCCTTAGATTTAACAGGTAACAGGTATAAGAGAAAACTTCATTTATTCAGTATTTTAGGGCGTACTTGCACTGTGTTAGGCACAAGAAAATGAACAAGGGTAAAAACTACGAAAAGAGTATCACAGAGTAGTTGATGCCTGGTCTGAAGTTGTAGAGCATGTACAAAACAGAAGGAAGACAATCTCAGCTATGGAGAATTCATTAATAATGTCTAATATGCATAATGTAAATTGTAGAACCTGCTGAGAAGAACTGTTCAGGCTTATAAGTAAAATCCTTTAAATAACTTAAGAAAATGGAATATTTAAATAGATGGCTACAAGTTTCAGATAACCTTTGCTTAGTACTAGTAATTATAAAACCTTGCACCATATGAATTAGACAAAAAACTCACTTTAAAAACTGACATACATAAATCATCCCTGATTTCTTTTTTAAAAAATTGACATACAATATTTTTGAGTAGGAAATAAAGTTGTCTAGAGATTAGAAATCCTAATGATTAATTTACTCTATAAGCATTTTCTTTAGGGATTTTGGGGGAGGCATTCTCACACATTGGTAAGTAGAAACTGAAATAAGTAGAAAATTAAATTGCTCTTTTGGCATGGCTTGGAAAGGACTACATTAAGATTGCTGACAATTTATGCAGTCAGCTGGAAAGAAAATCACCAGCATGTTGGCTTTATGTATTGCAAGGATGGGCAGACACAAAGATCTTTCTTCATGAAAGAACATACGTACCCTGTTATAGTCATACTTGATGATTTGCTTCTAAACGAAAAGTAATGTGAGAAAAGTCAGAAAAGTAAACTGATAGTTGTAGAGACAACAATGTATTCACTTCTAATTGTATTTGGACATACCTTCCTGGAAAGTGAGATAACAACCCCAGCACATTCTGCTACATTGTTTAAAAAAGTCAACAATATTCTGTATTCTACCAGTATTTGTAACCCCTGAAAAACAGGGGCCAGCTTATTTTAATCATATTGTTGTTGATTCATTTAATGAAAAAGCATCCACAATTTCGAATTGCAGATAATCAAATCCCTTGTATTAAGTGACTGACCTCATCCCTAGTAGAGCATATCAATATACCCAAGGAATAGAAAGTGTTCTTGCCTGGAGGAGGTAGCATTACGGAATATTTCCTATGAATTGTCAATGTTATCAGATTTAAAACTCAATAACAATTGTAATTTTCTACAATCAAAAACCAGCTTTGGTTTTTGCTACCCCCCCAGGAAACAAAAACTGATTTATTGCTGGCCAGAAGTCCTAGCTCGCCAGAAACATGGTCCAGACAGAAATGATTAATGTTTCTCTCCAAATTAATTTCAAGCTGTCTAACTTAGCTATTTCCATTTTTCCCCTAAGTAAACACCAGATCTGAGTTTTCTATTACAAACAGCAATAACCCAGTCTTGCTTTAGGATATGCTATTTCCTCTCCAATCTATATGTGCCATCCTTTAACTTCACACGTATTTCTTCCTCTATAAAAGACCTGGCCTTTTAGTAGTCATTCACTCAATATGAAAAACAGTTCTGAGAGCAAGAGAGAGATTCCCTTGAGCCATTTGATCGTAATAATCTTAACATGTGCACACATGAGTTAAGAGACATCATTCTAGAATGAATCAAAGTCAGGCTTGCCCAGTGATATCTCTTGACTCAAACAATTAGGAGGGTGATCGCATAAAGCAAGAGGTAGAGATGAATGAAAATTATAAGTAACAAGGCAAGTTTTGAGGATGTCATTTGTCATGGTATCTTGTTTTTCATGTACCCATTTCAGTATACATCTGCATTGACACACGATGCAATACTGGTCATAGCAGAAGCTTTTCGCTATCTGAGGAGGCAGCGAGTAGATGTGTCCCGGAGAGGCAGTGCTGGAGACTGCTTAGCAAATCCTGCTGTGCCCTGGAGTCAAGGAATTGATATCGAGAGAGCTCTGAAAATGGTAAAGTCCACAATGGGTTATTGGGTTGGAGGGGCTTTATAAAGACACAAAAAAGATGAGATGTCAGTCTTGAGACAAGAGATAGATACTAAAAGGAATAGAATCAAAGTCTATAGAATCTCAGAGTATACAAGGAGGATGAATATGGATATTTATTCACTCATATTTAGAAATTTAAAAATAGGAGTTTCTTCCTTGAAGCTTGAAAAGTAGTAAATTTAAGGCAAATGAATACTTGGTTGTGTCCTATACTGTGGATAGTAAATGGAACTCAGTACCCTCAAAAGAATGGGTTGAATAGGTAAATCATTTCAAAAAATTCAAACCTTCCAAAAATATGACATTCCTTGGGGAGATTGGGATATTCTATAAGATGCTCCTAACTTCAAGATAGACGTTACAAAGAATAACAGCATCCTCTGGTTCATCAGATAAACGATTAGCCTGGATAGACTGTGGAACTGAGCCAGTATGATAGTATTTCTGTTGTCAAAAAGAACACTTATGCTATTCTACATGGTAAAATGGAGGAACATGATACGTTTTTAAGCCTACTTAAGAAGCTTTTGTCCAATGCTGCAAAGAAAAAGCCTAAAGAAAAGTACAAGGAATCAATGGATAGACAAATAGGTCATTTGTTTTTAGCATTTACTGGGTAGGAGATCATTTAAGGCTTCAAGCACTGTCCTTTGAACAGATTTCATTATTTATACCAGGAGCAGCATCACCCATTCATTGCAGCTTTCCAAGCAAGAGCTCTTTCCTGAATATTTTGCTTTATGCCACATGCACTTGCATGCATTAAAATGAGCCTTCAAGAGTACAAGAATCTCTTATTTCTACTTATTTAAGTATCCTGATGTTTGGAACATCCAAATCAACAAAGAGATAGGCAAGAGAATTCTGTGCGCAACCCAGCAACGAAGAATTTGTAACAGCCTCATACCGTACATCATTTTGTGTAGCTGGCTCTCTTACTGCTGCCTTAAATTTGCCAAGTTGGAAGCATTCAATGAAGAGGGGTTAGTAGCCCCTGTGTCTTTCTCCAAGACAGAGATATGACTCAGTCTCCCATCATGCAGATTTTTATGTCATTATGTCAGTTCCTTAACAAATGCCCTAAGTGTCATTTTATGGAGGTAGCACTGCACAATTTTGAAGAGCGGTTAATTAAATTCAACCTTCATAGCAGTTACAAGATTTGTATTGTCAGGTGAAACATAATGATGAGTGAAATATAAAACTCCCTAAGAGTGAATCAAAAGGAGTTTTCATCAACAAAACCTCAAGAGGCAAGAGCCAGTATCTCCAATTGACTCCCCATTCATGATACAAACAGCCACCTTCCCCAAATAGAAAACTTGCTACCAGAATGAAGGACAAGAAATCAATTTGGCTAGAGAAAAAATAAGATTGATCGTACTGTTTCAGATAAAATTTTCTGCAGGTCAAACTGACTGATAAAATTCAAGCTATAAGCTAAGTAAGTAACTTTCCTCCCCAGGTCCTAATGGTCAGACATTCAACCAAAATGATACTTTCTTTAGCTCTTTCTACAGGCCAAGCTCTTCCTATTGCTCCAGAGAGGCTAGAAAGCATCAACCTTTTCCAAAAGTAGACAGTACTTCAGTAAAACTGCACTATGCAGAGGGAGTGCAAGGAAATCTGGTCTGAACTACTAAGTGTTTTACTACATTAAAAGAAATGCCATTTTATTTGAGTTAATTAAAATTGAGATTGCATGATGTAAAAGTATCTTGCATTGTGACTAGGACATAGTTGTTTCTCAATAAATTATTCTCTTCCTTCAAAGAAATCTGGCAAACAAAATCATTGCCTGACAGGGGCTCCTAAGGGGCCTGTTTTAATGAATAAATAACCACACCATTCGTTTGGTAAATATTCATGGAGCATCTATGACTATGTATCAGGCTCTATATTAGTATGCAAACATGAAATAACATGAGGGGCGCTCACATTTAAATTGTTATTATGTAAACAAATGCTTTAAAATATCTTAAAGCCACTTACAAACTGGGTAATTATTCTCACAATCTGCAAATAGTATAAAGATCAGCCTCAGCACAGTCTACTGAAATATCTGTCACAAATTCTAAGTCATTGAGACTTGCTCAATTAACATTTACTGAGCACCTGCTCTATCCCATGCACTCTATTTGTTGCTGAGAACACAGAAAAAGAATGTCTCTCATCTAGAGATATTCTTAATCTAGTCAGGTAGCTGGAAATAGATGATTAAAGTGTTATGGTTATATCCTGCATGGGGTGCTGGATCAAAGAAGAGATCCCAGATAGGATGGTGGAAAACCGTTACTGACATTCAGTACTGGACCACATCCTTAAAAATAGATTTCTCTCTGAATTTCTCCAATTCTACTTCTGCTCACCAAACATTTGAATCATGGAGTCTGAAATCTCTTGGATACATGTTGACTATTGTCCAATTCATAGATCATGTTCAGATAGTTTGGGTCTTTAGAAATACACAATTCCAATGAGACTGGAAGCCCTTGCTATTTTGAGTAATGAAGGATTTCCTTAATAAGTTCCTGGTCCATTATCTCTGCCCTGCCTAATTCCTCTCCTAGAATTCAGTGCTCAAAATGGAGTATAAATAACCCTTCATGCAACAAAATATGCATCAGTCCCATCCTCCTAGTTAAGTAATTTCTATCCCAACAAAGGTCCTTTTCTTTAACTAGAAGTGTGACATCACTTTCTCCACAAGCCTAGGCTGACAATAGTACTTAGGTTTGTTGGGTCAGTGAGACAATTACCATTGTTTTCAGTTTATCACATTAAAGCATTTCTCCTTCACTAGGAATTCCACAGTCTCCTACCAGTTGTGAGCAAGCCCCTTTCCCTTTAAAAAATATTCTCTAATATTTGACAATAATTTTCCCTTCTGCAACACAAGCCCATTACCACCTCTGACTTGTTTGACAGTTTGTCATTTTCTGTAAGTGATGAAAAAGTATTCCTTTCATCCTAGGAAAATGAAACAGATTCTTTTTCTTTGAAGTGAAGTCTTTGACCCTTACTCTCTAGATGAGTAATGCAAGTAGTTAGCAATAATGACATATTTATAGAGAGTCTTTCATCCAATGTCCCTGCACTGTAAAATGGGTAAGACAATCTTTCTACCCAACAGAGATGGCTTCTTATTAGTTCATAAAACTGGGCCCAGACTTAGGAAAAATTGTGATATACAAGAAACCTGGGCCAGGCACGATGGCTCACGCCTGTAATTCTAGCACTCTGGGAGGCCAAGGCGGGCAGATTGCTTGAGGTCAGGAGTTCAAAACCAGCCTGAGCAAGAGCGAGACCCCATCTCTACTATAAATAGAAAGAAATTAATTGGCCAACTAATATATATATAGAAAAAATTAGCCAGGCATGGTGGTGCATGCCTGTAGTTCCCAGCTACTCGGGAGGCTGAGGCAGGAGGATTGCTTGAGCCCAGGAGTTTGAGGTTGCTGTGAGCTAGGCTGACGCCACGGCACTCACTCTAGCCTGGGCAACAAAGCAAGACTCTGTCTCAAAAAAAAGAAAAGAAAAGAAAAGAAAGAAACTTGCATTTGGCATCCAAAACAGGTGTTTGGGCTTCCTATACTTTTATCTTTCTTCTCTAGTGCTCCATATTCCTGACCCCTTAGACTTAACAAATTTCAACAGTCTTTGGATTATTCCCCCATGGCTTAGCTCTCTGCTACCTGTCTGTAGCTGGACATAGATTACATAAAAGGGAAAGTTGATCCCTGTCATAGTAGTAGCTGGTAAATGTGTAACCCTCTCAAGAAACAGAACTAAATTTATTTTTTTTTCCTAAGACAGAGTCTCGCTGTGTTGCCCATATGCCACAATGCCAGGCTAATTTTTTCTATATATACTAGTTGGCCAATTAATTTCTTTCTACTTATAGTAGAGACAGGGTTTCGCTTTTTGCTCAGGCTGGTTTCGAACTCCTGACCTTGAGCAATCCGCCCGCCTTGGCCTCCCAGAGTCCTAGGATTACAGGCGTGAGCCACCACGCCGGCCTAAATTTATTTTGATTAATAATAATGATAATTAATATAGCTAGCATGTATTATAATGCTTACTACATGTCAGACTATTCTAAACATCATATATGCATAACTCCCTTAATCCTCCCAACAGCTCTAAGGAATAGGTAATACTAGGATTTCCCATTTTACAGATTAGAACACTGAGGTAAAAAAGCATTAAGGAACATGCCCAAGGTCATCCTGTTAGTAAGTGATAAAGCTAGGATATGAATCCAAGAGCTCCCAAGCCCATGCTACCAACACCAGACTATGCTCAGATATTGGAATTACTAAGAAACAGCCATGACCCTCAAGGAATTCACAGTTTAGAATGCATTACCCTAGTTAAGGGAGTAGCCTGAAGAGTATTCTTAAGAAGAGACTAGTAGAAATTTCAGATTCTGAAAAGGTGGTGGTAGAGCCCTCACTGTATCATATAGGTAAAAGCCTCTCACACCTACTCAATGCTTCATAACCAAAATGCATACCAAGAAAATAATGCAGAAGAAATGAAGATCTGTATGGACTTGATCTGGTAGATAGAGCTCAATGACTCGAGATAAAAATTCTCCAAGATTCCAAGATCTGTCAGTTGACCGCATCCTAGACACCTAGAAGGCAACAATAAAGTGATAATTTTACATTTTCTCCTTTCTACCAGGTGCAAGTACAAGGAATGACTGGAAACATCCAATTTGACACTTACGGACGTAGGACAAATTATACCATCGATGTATATGAAATGAAAGTCACTGGCTCTCGAAAAGTAAGTAACCAAAACAGACTTCCAAAGAAAAATCTCTTAGAAGGAAACAACACCTAGATGCAAGAAAATAGGTGTTAGGAAGCACACACACAAAGGATATTTCCAGACATTATTTTTGCCTTTCCATTTAGTGAGGAATGTTTATATGATGCAGAGTTGTTTTGGAATCAGAATGATCCATCTACATATTTTTTGTTTGTTTGTTTGAGACAGAGTCTCACTCTGTTGCCCAGGCTAGAGTGCTGTGGCATCAGCCTAGCTCACAGCAACCTCAAACTCCTGGGCTCAAGCGATCTTCCTGCCTCAGCCTACCAAGTAGCTGGGACTACAAGCATGCACCACCATGCCGGGCTAATTTTACATATATATATATATATATATATATATATATACACACACACACACACACACACATATATATATAGTGGTTCAGCTAGTTTCTTTCTATTTATTTTAGTAGAGACTGGGGTCTCGCTCTTGCTCAGACTGGTCTCGAACTCCTGATCTCAAATGATCCACCCACCTCAGCCTCCCAGAGTGCTAGGATTACAGGCGTGAGCAACCACGCCCAGCCATCTATACATTTTTAAAGGAGGATTTCCCTCTGAGGCTGGTCCTATAAAAGTGATAGACTCATGAGTTATTAATATCTTCCTACAATAAAAGGAAGGAATCACAAATTTTATAGCACCTTGTTATTTAAACAGAAGCTTCGAAAGTACGTGAGGTTTTAGCAAAAGAATTGGAAAATAGGTATTTTTCCACCTTGCCGACTCGCCCACCAAATAAACTCTTGGACACAGTAACTTTGCAGCTGAATTTTACAGTGACCACTTTGCTTCTGTCATACTAATAGTTGAGTTAGCCATGAAGTGGGAATTTATTAGCCATTTGATAAAACCTGAGCATATCTTGTGTCATTTCCACACGATACTCACTGGTTTCCCACCCCCATCTCCCAGCTTTCCTATAGTTCAAAACAAAGTATTTTTCTGCTATAAGAGTTTAAAGAAATAAAAAGTGTGATAATCCTCCAGTGGATTAAATTATTTTACAAAATATAAGTCAGGGTGAGGTAAGGACAGGAACCCCCAAGATGAAGGAGCAGCACATCTGTTTGTGTGTCCGTGTTGGGGTCCTGACAGGAGTGGCAAGACAGAGGGAGACAGTCCTTGTAAAGCTCAAGCTACTGGGGAAAAACAAAGTTTTGTTCCACAACAGCATTTGAATTTCATGCAGTACTTTTTGAGTGAAAAATAAGCATCCAGGTCAAATGTCTTCTCTTTCTAGGCTGGCTACTGGAATGAATATGAAAGGTTTGTGCCTTTCTCGGATCAGCAAATCAGCAATGACAGTGCGTCCGCAGAGAACCGCACCATAGTAGTAACTACCATTCTGGTAAGTGTGGCCAGAGGGGAGGTGGGCTTTCTGTCCAGCAAGATTTCTGTTTTCTGAAAAGCATCATTCAGTTAGTAGGAAATACATCAAATTCAAGCAATGCAAACAGGGCAGGTCAGGAAATGTTCAAAGTAGCTTGCCATGATGATAAACAGAATGTCATTTTTTTAAAAAAAGAATAGTAATTTAGAACAATTTCAAATATTATTCTCCTTTTTCCCCCTGTCCCCACCCATGTAAGACTGATCCTTCATCTGGACTTGAAACCTAATTTTTCATTGTAGGGGAGGCAGCATTGTGTGGAGGAGAGAGTAGATTAGGGTTCTAACATTAGGTTTACCACTAAACTGTGTAGCTGTGCAAGTCACAAGTTTTCTGAGCCTCGGGTTGTTGTTTTCTTAATTTATGGAAGGGGCATATTAATAATCTCCTAGATATGTCATAAGACCATTTCAGGGCACAATTTACCACATGAAAAAGCTTTTCTGTAAAACTCAAAGCACTGTTAAAATGTGAGATTGTATTCTCATTTAGTTTTAAAACATTTTTCTAAAAGCTGGTTTGTTTTTACTGAACAAAGTACAAAGCTGGGTTAAAAACAAGTATGTCACTAGGTGTGAAACTATGACTAACAGAATGAAGACTTGGCTGAAGTTTACCTTTCATTTAAACATACATATCAAATACTTTCTTTGTCTTAGAGACTATACTAGGAACTGGAATATAAAAATAAAAAAGCCACAGACCTCAACCTCACAAAGATCATAGTGTTTCCCCAGCGTTTGCCTCAACTGGCTGTGATACCTACATGGTAAATCTTGAGAAATTGAAGACATATAACTAAAGGAAATACCTCTTCCCAATGTGACTAAATTGAAGACTTTATAGGTGAAAACTGGTCCTTCTTTCAAACTCCCAAGAACTTAAATCTTTCTCTACTTCTGTCAATTATCAGTTAAGGACTCCAAAAAATATTTGCCCCAATGGATAGTCAATTGAGGCTCTTCTGCTCATTAAGAAAAAAATTTAAAGACTCTTTTCACACACCAAATCTCAATAGCCACAGAGGGTAAAATTTTATTATTACGTTTATTATCTCTTAGAAAATTGTATAGGAGTAATCCTTTGATCTTGCTTCTGGTCCCAAAGGAATCACCATACGTAATGTATAAGAAGAACCATGAGCAACTGGAAGGAAATGAAAGATATGAAGGCTATTGTGTAGACTTAGCCTATGAAATAGCTAAACACGTAAGGATCAAATACAAATTGTCCATTGTTGGCGATGGGAAATATGGCGCAAGGGATCCA
This sequence comes from Mirza zaza, assembly GCA_008750895.1. Lineage (NCBI taxonomy): Eukaryota > Metazoa > Chordata > Mammalia > Primates > Cheirogaleidae > Mirza > Mirza zaza. The sequence continues at coordinate 7,094 of VSMD01003944.1, read as the reverse complement.
GAGACTAAAATATGGAACGGCATGGTTGGGGAACTTGTCTATGGGGTGAGTGTTTTTTCAATTCCGTTTTCATTTACCTCCATGTTTTCTAATTAACAATGAAGATAGAGGTTTTGGCTTTCAAGTGCAATATTTATCCAACTGTATAGTTTTCATACAGTCTTTAAGAAAAACGTCTTCTTCTACAGTTGAACTCTGTAAAGGTAAGTTGTCAATAGTATCCTTTGAGCAATAGGATTATTTTACTAAAAGGAAAGCAGAATTGGGGGATTTTATTTGATAACATTAAGCACAGCCTACCCTCTACTAAAAATCCATTCCTTCTGTGTTCTCTAGCTCAGGCAGCAGAATCACCACCCACATAGATGCCTAGCCATCCCCATTATCTTTCCTCATTGTTCCTTTCATACCTAGTCAGTCACCATGTCCTATGAATTCTACTCTTAAAGTTCTCAAATCCAGACACACTCTTCACCCCCACCATCATCACCTTAGTTAAGATTCTTACCATTTGTCAGTCATTTAACTGGTTTCCCTGTCTCTGTTCTTGCTCTGGCAAATCAGGTCTCCACATTATTATAATTTTTCACTTTAAAAATCAGAATACAATTCAAATCCTTTGTATGGCAAATAAGGCACTTTTTAATCCAGCACCTGCATACCTCTCTAGTTTCATCTTGTATTCCTTCCCCTTCACACTCAATGTTCCAGCTATAGCAAAATATGTGTTGTTCCCTGAAGGTGCCGAGCTCTCAGGGTATGCCTGGAGGTACTCTTGCCTCTCTTCAGCCAGCTAACACTACCTACTAGTCCTTCAGAACACAGAGGTAATATCTATTTCAGGAAACCTTCTCTATTCCCATCTACTCACCTGCAATCTGGGTTAGGTGCCTTTGCTGTTTGCTTCCTTATAGTACTTTTTGCATTCATATAGTACTTCTGAATCTGTATTGTAATGATCTATTTACAAGTCCAGCTACTAGACAATGAACTCCTTGAGGACAGAAGACATATCTAATTCATTTTAATATCTCAGGGTCTGAAACATAAAAGTTCAATAAATACTTGTTGAATTAATGAATGAATAAATGAATAAAATGGCTCTACCAAGGACTTGTTCATAGGTTAGGTGCAAAATAATTAATACTGATGATTAGGGCTTTTAAGAAGGGTACAATGGTATCTTCAGAATTCCTCAGTGACTTAATTTTAATAGGAATGCAGATCTTGGGTAGCCCAATGAGGCACATGGAGATAAGCAGAATTGGACATAAGAACTGCTCATTAGGTAAACCAGCACTAGAGAACTAACCCAGGTGCCTGTGGTGGCAGCAGAGGTTTAGTTCTAACAGAGAAGGATTACTTGCAATGATTGGTCCCTGCCTAAACAATGGGTTAGGAGAAGACAGAGGAATCTAGGAGGTGGAGATGCTAAGAAGTCTCAGTTGGCAAGAAGCAAACATCCAGGCTATCTACTGGACTGAGGTTCAGGAGAAGAACTCTAGTGTTTAAGATGGGAGCCAGCAAGAGTAAGGTATAATCCTCCAATCATAAGAGTACTGGGGTCACTAAATAAGTTTTGAGGACAGGTTTTTGGGTAGAAGTACAAAGGCAGAAACTCATTTCTAAAAATAAGGGCACAGAAGGGGAACTAAGGCTTAAAATGAGGCTGGACCCCAGGTATCAAAACTGGAGCACCATCTTCCAGTCAGACGAGCAGCAAGACAACTTGAATCTCAGCCCCCATCTCTAGAGCTGAAGCCAATTATCTCCTGTCTTGTGTCAGAGTTGGTCCTGGGAACTGGGGCAGGGCTGAGTGGCAGATGAGATTCAAGTGGATCCACAAGTGAGAAAGAGAAGAATTTCTAACGTCAGAGAGGGCTGAACAAGGGACACTTGTCATGATTTCTGAGGACCCTAAGAAGCTCTGAACCCCCTTGACATAGCTCTAACCTCTTACTTTACAAGTTAGTGATAATGCTAATGCCTTCTTCTCTTTCCTGTCACTTATCTCCCTAACACTTAGACTCCAAGAGATCTTATCCTGCTTACAGCTCTCCCTTGCTCTTAGCACATTACTTGATATATAGTAAATGCTCACTTTTTGCTTTAATTAATCAATGCCTGGCATATAGTAAGGCCTAGCCAATATTCATTAAATTGAGTTAATGGTGGGCTGTAATCCTATAATAATTATAATATTATTATTATTAGCTACCACTTGCATATTTACTGGTTGTCAGATACCGTGCTAAGTGCTTTACAGGCATTGAATAATTTACTCTCACAACATGCCTCTGAGGAAGGTGACATTATTAACCTATTTCTACATGTGAGAAAATTAAGGCCTAGAGAAGTAAAGTCACATGCCAAAGACCAAACAGCTTGTAGCAACTATCTTGGTCCATTCAGACTGCTATAACAAAATAACATAATAAGCTGAGTAGCTTATAAAGAACAGAAATTTATTTCTCACAGTTCTGGAGGCTGGAAGTCCAAGATCAGGGCAGATTCACTGTCTGGTGAAGGTTCACTTTCAGGCTCATAGATGGTGCCTTCTTGCTGTGTCCTCTTGTGGTGGAAGTGGTGCACGGTCTCTCTTGGGCGCCTTTTACAAGAGAGCTAATCCCATTTGTGAAGGCTTTGCCCCCATGACCTAATCATCTCTCAAAGACCCCACTTCCTAATACCATCATCTTGGGGGTTTTGACATGTAAAGGGAGTTTCAATATATGAAGGAGGGACACAAATATTCAGACCATAGCAGTAACACAATGATTTGAAACTAGGTCATTGACTCTAAAGTCCATGTTTTCATTTTTAATATTTCATTTATTTTTTTATTTTTTACTTTTAATTATGCATACATAATAGTTATTTATCTTTATAGGATACATGTGATGATTTGATACAGATATACAATGTGAATTAATCAAATCAGGGTAATTGAGGTATTCATCACCTCAGGCAATTATCATTTCTTTCTGTTAGGAACATTCCAGTTCCACTCTTTTAGTTATTTTAAAGTATACCATAACTTATTGTTGACTATAGTCACTTTATTGTGCTATCAAATATTGGTCATTCTATCTAACTTTTTAACTATATTTTTGTTACCATTAGCCATCCCCACTTTATTCCTCCCTCCCTGCTACTCTTCTAGCCTCTGGTAACCATCATTCTCCTCTGCCTCCAGAGGAGGCAGTATTTAGCTCCCTCATGTGAGGTGAGATTTGTTGTTCTGTGCTTGGCTTATTTCACTTAACAATGTTTTTCAGTTCCATCAATGTTGCAAATGGCAGGATTTCATTCTTTTTGTGGCTATATAGTATTCCATTGTGTACATGTACCATAATTTCTTTGTCCATTCATCTGTTGATGGACACCTCAGGTTAATTCCAAATCTTGCCTATTGTGTATAGTGCTCCAATAAACATGGAAGTGCAGATATCTTTTCAATACACTGATTTACCCTGCTTTGGATATATATCCAGCAGTGGGGTTGATGGGTCATATGGTAGTTCTATTTTTAGTTTTTTAAGGAACCTCCATACTGTTTAACATAGTGGTTGCACTAATTTACATTCCCACCAACAGTGAACAAGGGTTCCCCTTTCTCCAAATCCTCACTGGCATTTGTTATTGTCTGTCTTTTTGATAAAAGTCATTTTAACTGGGGCAAGATGATATCACATTATAGTTTTGATTTGCATTTCTCTGATGACTAACGATGTTGAGCATTTTTTCATATGCCTGTTGGTCATTTGTATGTCTTTTGAGAAATGTCTATTCAGATTTTTTGCTCATTTTTAAATCGGATTATTTGATTTTTTTCCCATTGAGTTGTTGGAGCTCCTTATATATTATGGTTATTAATCTCTTTCCAGATGGGTAGTTTGCAAAAATTTTCTCCCATTCTGTGGGTTGTCTCTTCCCTTTGCTGATTGTTTCCTTTACTGTGCAGAGGCTTTTTAGCTTGATGTGATGCCATTTGTTCAATTTTGCTTTGGTTGCCTGTGCTTTGGGTATTACTCAAGAAATCCTTGCCCAGACCAATGTCCTGAGTGTATTTCCCCTATGTTTTCTTCTAGTAGTTTCATAGTTTCTGGTCTTAGATTTAAGTTGTTAACTTATTTTTATCTGATTTTTGTATATGGTGAGAGATAAGGGTCTAGTTTCATTCTTCTGCATATGGATATTCAGTTTTCCAAGCACCATTTATTGAAGAGACTGTTCTTTCCTCATTGTATGTTCTTGGCAACTTTGTCAAAGATAAATTCACTATAGATGTGTGGATATATTTCTGAGTCTCTATGCTATTCTGTTAGTCTATGTGTCTGTTTTTATGCCAATACCATGCTGTTTTGGTTATTACAGTTGTGTAGTATAATTTGAAGTCAGGTAATGTGATTCCTCCAGTTTTTTTCTTTTTGCTCAGGATGGCTTTGGATATTCTGGGTCTTTTGTAGTTCCATAAAAATTTTAGCATTATTTTCTTTCTATTTCTGTGAAGAATGTCATTTGTATTTTGATGGGGATTGCTTTGCATAGTATGGACATTTTAACAATATTGACTCTTCTGATCCACAAGCGTGGAATATCTTTTCTTTTTTTTTGTCCTCTTCAATTCCTTTCATCAATGTTTTATAGTTTTCGTTATAGAGATCTTTCATTTCTTTGGTTAATTCCTAGCTATTTTATTTTATTTATAGCTATTGTAAAGAGATTATTTTCTTGGTTTCTTCTTTAGATTGTTTACTGTTGGCATATAGAAATGCTACTACTTTTTGTATGTTGATTTTGTATCCTGCAACTGTAATGAATTTATCAGTTCTAATAGTTTTTTGTGGAATCTTTGGTTTTCTCTAGATATAAGATCATATCATCTGCAAACAAGGATAATTTGAATTCTCCCTTTCCAATTTGGATGCCCTTTTTTTCTTTCTCTTGTCTGACTGCTCTAGCTAGAACTTCCAATATTATATTGAATAACAGTAGTGAGAGTGGGCATCCTTGTCTTGTTCCAGATCTTACAGGAAAGGCTTTCAGTTTTTTTCCATTCAGTATGATACTCACTGTGGGTCTATCATATATGGCTTTTATCATGTTGAGATAAGTTTCTTCTATACCAGTTTTTGAGATTTTTATCATGAAGGGATGTTGAATTTTATTGAATCCTTTTTCAGCATAGCATCAATTGAAATGATCATATGGTTTTTGTCCCTCATTCTGTTGATAAGATGTATCACATTGATTGATTTGCTTATGTTGAACCATCCTGGCATCCCTGGGATGAAACTCACTTATAATTATGATGAATGACCTTTTTAATGTACTGTTGAATTCAGTTTGCTAGTATTTTGTTGAGGATTTTTACATCTATGTTTATCAAAGATATTGGCCTATAGTTTTCTTGTTGTGTCTTTGTCTGATTTTGGTATCAGGGTGATACAGGCCTTGTAGAATGAGTTTGGAAGTATGCCCTCCTCCTCGTGTTTTGGAATAGTTTAAGTAGGATTGGTATTAGTTCTTCTTTGAATGCTTGATAGAATTCAGCAGTGAAGCCATCGGGTCCTGGGCTTTTCTTTGATGGGAGACTTTTTATTACCGTTTCTATCTTGTTATTTGTTATTGGTTGATTCAGGTTTTGGATTTTTTCTGGTTCAAAGTTGGTAGATTGTATTTGTCTAGGAATTTATCCATTCCTTCTAGGCTATCCCATTTATTGGCATATAGTTGCTCAAGGTAGTCTAATGATCCTTTGGATTTCTGCAGTGTCAGTTGTAATGTTTCCTCTTTCATCTCTGATTTTATTTATTTGGGTCTTTTCTTTTCTTTGTTAGTCTGGCTAAAGGTGTGTCAATTTTCTTTATCTTTTCAAATAAAAACAACTTTTGTTGATCTTTTGTATTATTTTTTATTTTAGTTTCATTTATTTCTGCTTTGATATTTATTATTTCTTCTACTAATTTTGGGTTTGGTTTGCTCTTGTTTTTCTAGTTCTTTGAGATGCATTTTTAGGTTATTTATTTGAAGCTTTTCTACTTTTTCAATGTGGGCACTTATTGCTATAAATTTTCTTCTTATTACTGAGTTTGCTATATCCCATAGGTTTTCATATGCTGTGTTTTCATTTTCATTTGTTTCAAGAAATTTTTCAATTTCCTTAATCTCTTCATTTAATCTTAATTAAATTCATCTTAATCTCTTAATTCATCTTAATCTCTTCATTGACCCACTGGTCATTCGGGAGCATATTGTTTAATTTCCATGTGTTCGTATGGTTTCCAATGTTCCTCTTGTTATTGATTTCTAGTTTTATTGCATTGTGGTTAGAGAAAATACTTGGTATGATTTTAATTACTTTGAATTTTTAAGACTTGTTTTGTGTCTTAATATATGGTCTATCCTTGAGAATGATCCATGAGCTCAGTAGAAGAATGTGTATTCTACAGCTGTTGGATGAAATATTCTATAAATATCTATTACATCCATTTGGTCTATAGTGCAGATTAAGTCCAATGTTTCTTTGTTGATTTTCTGTCTGGATGATCTGTCCAATGCTGAGAGTGGAGTGTTGAGGTATCCAGTGATTACTATATTGGGGTCTATCTCTCTCTTTAGCTCTGATAATGTTTGTTTAATATATCTGATTGCTCCAGTGTTGGGTGCATGTATATTTAGATTAGTTATATCTTCTTGCTGAATTGACCCTTTATCATTATATAATGACCTTGTCTCTTTTTATAGTTTTTTTTTTTTTTTTTTTTTTGAGACAGAGTCTCACTTTATTGCCCAGGCTAGAGTGAGTGCCGTGGCGTCAGCCTAGCTCACAGCAACCTCAAACTCCTGGGCTCAAGCAATCCTGCTGCCTCAGCCTCCCAAGTAGCTGGGACTACAGGCATGTGCCACCATGCCCGGCTAATTTTTTCTATATATATTAGTTGGCCAATTAAATTCTTTCTATTTATAGTAGAGATGGGGTCTCGCTATTGCTCAGGCTGGTCTCGAACTCCTGAGCTCAAACGATCCGCCCACCTCGGCCTCCCAGAGAGCTAGGATTACAGGCTTGAGCCACCGCGCCCGGCCTCTTT
>VSMD01003941.1:26957-46125 GCA_008750895.1 Mirza zaza | reverse complement strand
GGCGGAGAGGCAGGGGGGCGGGGGGCGGAGAGGCAGGGGGGCGGGGGGGCGGAGAGGCAGGGGGGCGGGGGGGGGCGGAGAGGCAGGGGGGCGGGCGGCGGGGCGGCAGGCCAGGGAGCCTGGAGCCCAGCCTCTGTAGGGACTGCTTGGTTTCCCCTGCCAAGATGGGAGCACACCTGGCCTCACGCCTGTAATCCTAGCACTCTGGGAGGCCGAGGCAGGAGGATCGCTCAAGGTCAGGAGTTCGAAAGCAGCCTGAGCAAGAGCGAGACCCGTCTCTACTATAAATAGAAAGAAATTAATTGGCCAACTAATATATATAGAAAAAATGAGCCGGGCATGGTGGCGCATGCCTGTAGTCCCAGCTACTCGGGAGGCTGAGGCAGGAGGATCGCTTGAGCCCAAGAGTCTGAGGTTGCTGTGAGCGAGGCTGACGCCACGGCACTCTAGCCTGGGCGACAGAGTGAGACTCTGTGTCAACACACACGGCCCAGTCCCAGGCCCCGGCCGCCCCCGGCCCGCGTGGGGGAGGAGCGTTTGCTAAGCGGCAGCCACCGCAGGTCTCTGCGTGCGCTTGTACTGCGACAGCCCCCGCCAGTGCGCCCCGCCCCGGCGCGACCCGCCGCGCCCGCCCAGCAAGCGCCGGGACTTGCGGCTGGAAGAAGGCAGCTCCAATAAAGGGCTCCGCTGCGCTCCGGGTGCCGCGTCTGTGTGTCGCCGCTGCCTCTTCCCGCGGTCAGACCCAGGGACCGGGACCTGGCGTGTTCGTCCTTAGGGTTCAGCTTGTTTGGGGGATCTGCCCCCCACCCCCCACGTCCACTGGGAGATCAGGTCCAAACGAGGTCTGTCGCCTCCGGGCCAGCTGACGGCCCCGACGGAGGAAAGCAGTCCTTGGCCAAGGCTGGGACCCACCACGGCTGGCAGGGGCCAGGGCCTGGGTTCGAATCTTCCCGACCCTCCCCCTTCGGCTCCCCAGGCCCTGAGCCCCTGCCCCGCCCGGCCCCGCCGCACGGCACGCGTGTATACCGTCAGCCCTGAGGTGTAGCCTGTGTGTGCGTGGACCTGCTGTGGACATAGAAAGCACTAGAAAGGGGCGTGGCCACCTCCTCCGACAAACACACACCCCAAACAACTCCATGTCCAGAATCTCGGCTGCGGTCGGATCCATTCCGCCTGCTCACGGGGGCGACGACAGCGTCCCCGTCGCTCCCGATGGGTCCCGAGACCCTCTCCACCCTGGGCTTCCCGGGAAGGCCGTGCCCGGCGGACGCTCACGAGAGCCGCCGTCCCGGGCCTAGCAGCCTCTGCTGGCTGCAAGCAGGGCGCCCCCGGGGAGCAGCAGAGGCCGGGCCACCCGGGCAGTGGGCACAGGTGCCAACGGGCGCCATCCCATCCCTACAGGGCCCCGCGGCCGGTGTCCGGGCATGGAGACCCAGCCCGCACCCTGCGGCTTCCCGGAGAGCGGGCCGGCTGGTGTGGACGCCCCCGCCCTGTCCCGCGGACGCGCGCCCTGCACCGCCTCCGAGTCCAGAGGCGATGCGGCCCGGCCCCTTAACTCCGGAGACCTCCCCGAATTCAGGCACATCCCCTCTTCCCCCGCGACTGCCAGACCATTCTAGCTCCTTCTAGCGTGCGCGCGTTGGCCGCGCGTGGGGGAGGAAGGAGCGGGGCCCTAAAGAAAGAAAGTTGCCAGGCCGGGCGCGGCGGCTCACGCCTGTCATCCTGGCACTGTGGGAGGCCGAGGGGCGGATGGCTTGAGGTCAGGAGTTCGAGACCAGCCTGAGCAAGAGCGAGACCCCATCTCTACTATAAATAGAAAGAAATTAATTGGCCAACTAATATATATAGAAAAAATTAGCCGGGCATGGTGGCGCATGCCTGTCGTCCCAGCTACTCGGGAGGCTGAGGCAGGAGGATCGCTTGAGCCCAGGAGTCTGAGGTTGCTGTGGGCGAGGCTGACGCCACCGCACTCGCTCTAGCCTGGGCAACAAAGCGAGACTGTCTCAAAAAAAAGAAAGAAAGAAGCAAAGGGGCCCGTGGCTTCTGAGGCGCGTGCTCCTGCGTGTTCTCAGGAAATCCAGAAACGTGTCGGGAGTTTGAAAGTGCCCGAGTGACCGAGCTGCGGCGGCGCGGTGGGGAGCGTGCTGGTGGTGCGGGAGGAAGGGCCGCAGACCGGTGTCCCGCCCGGCGGAGGGCGGCGTGCGGGCGCAGGTGGCCAGGCGAGCGGAGCCGAGACCGGCTGGGGCTGGCCGTCCGCGCCTCCGCCGCGAAGGAGTCGGCGGCAGCGTCGTCACCGCTGCTTCGCCCGAGACGCGACGCCGTGTCCTGCGGAGAAAGCAAGTGAGAAACCCCGGGTCCCCCCCCCCCCAGCGGAGAGTCAGGAGGGAACCGAGGCTCCGCGAGGTTGAGAGATTGACTCCAAGGAATTCTTCCATCAAGCTGGTTTTCTCTGAACGCACCTGCTATAAACATATTTTTATTTTCTGTTTTTTAAGTGTGCAACCCAGTGTTTCTTCGTGAGTCTCAAATTTGCATGTCTGTCACCACCGATTCCAGAACATTCTCACCACCCAAAAAACAAGAAACCCCACACCCTGAGTAAGTCATTCCCCATTTTCAACAGCCCCCAGGCTACCCAGCAAACACTAATCCATTTTCCATCTCTAAGGATCCGTCTGCTCTGGAACATTCCGTATGAGTGGGATCAGACGGGATGTGGGCTCTTGCGACTGGCTTCTTTCCCTCGGCGTCTCCAAGGCTCACCGCCCGCAGCAAACGCCAGGGCCTCCTCTCTTCCACAGCCGCGGCCCTGGCACGCCTTGCCCCCACTCTCCATTCGATGGACGGGTGGGTTGTGTCCACTCTGGGGCCGTTATAAGTCCCGGTGCTACGGCGTTCTACGTGTTTCTATGCACATGTACGTTTCCATTTATCTTGGGCAAATACCCACGAGTGGCATTTCCCGGGTCCCATGGTAATTCCATATCTAATGTTTTGAGGAACCGTCGGACTGTTTCCCGAAGGGCTGCACCATTCGCCCCCCGCCTGCCGTGGGGGTTCCAGATTCTCTGCATCCTCCCGCCACCTGCTACTGCCCCCCGCTTCGTCCCAGCCGCCCTCGAGGGTGTGAAGTGACTCTCACCTCGAGTTCAATTTGCATTTCCTAGAGAATTATACGATGCCGAGCATCCCTTCACACGCTTATTGGCCATTTGTAAACCTTCTTTGGAAAAATGTCTATTTAACTCTTTAGCCCATTTTTAATTGGTTTATTTCTCTTTTTACCGTTGCAAGAGTTATTTATATATTCTGGAGACATGTCTCTTGTTAGATATACGATTTGCAAACATCTCTTCCCATTCTGTGGGTCTTTTCGTTCTCCTGATAGCATCATTTGAATCACAAAAGCATTATATCTTGATTACATCCGATTGATCTATTTCCCTCAGTTGTTTGGATCTTTGGTGTCGTAGCTAAGAAGCCACTGCCTAACCTCAGGTGATAAAGCTTTATGCCTACGTTTCCTTCTCAGAATTTTAGTTTTAGCTCTTACATCTAGGTCTCTGATGCGTTTGGAGTTAATTTTTGCATATGCTGTAAGGGAAGTGGAGTTTAACGACATGCTTTGGCAGGTGCAGCCACCCCGGCACCGTCTGCTGAAAAGACTCCTCTTTCTCCAGCGAATCATCTTGGCGCCCTTGTCAAAAATCAACTGACCATAAATGTATGTGTTCATATCTGACTCTATTCTATCCCACTGCTCTGGATGTCTACCCTTGTGCCAATTCCATGCTGTTTTGATTATCATAGCCTTATAGTGAGTTCTGAAATCAGGAAGTCTGAATCCACCAGCCTCGTTCTTCTTTCTCAAGATTTATTGGCTATTCTGGACTCCTCGCGTCTCCCCACAAATTTTAGGACCAGCCCACCCATTTCTGCAGAGAAGCCCACTAGGATTTTTAACAAGGATTGCATTGAATCTGTGTACCAGTTAGGACAGTATTGCTCTCTGAACAATATTGAGTCTCTCACCCACGGACACTGGAGGCCTTCCTATTTATTTAAGTCTTCTTTAATTTCTTTCAGTAATAGGTTGTAGTTTTCAGGGTACAAGTCTTGTACTTCTTTTGTTACATTTTCCCCTATGTATCCTTTCTGATCCTATTATAAGTGGAATTATTTCTTAATTTCACTCTCATATCGCTCATTACTAGTGTAAACAAATACAACTGACTTTCCTATATTAATCTTGCATCCTGCAGCTTTGCTGAACTTGTTTATTAGTTCTACTGAGGGGGTGTGTGTATGTGTGTTTGTCTGTGTGAATTCCTTAGGATTTCCCATAGACAAAACCATGTCATCTTCAAATAGTTCTACTTCTTCCTTTCCAATCTTTCCTTCCCTTCCAATCCAATCTTACTTTCATTTCTTTTTCTTTTCCAAATGCTTCCTCTTAAACAATCCATGTTCTAATCGGCTCCCTGGGCCGGACGGTCTTACGGGATAACCGCCAGCTCCCAGGGCTGCCCTCCCACGAGCCGGTCCCCAGGGGCACCAGGATCTGCCCTCCCAAAGGCAAAGGCGCCACCCTCCCCAGCAGGAGCCCCATCCCCACTCCTCACCCCAATTCCCAGAATACTGGGATTCCTGGCCCAACTGGCCACCAATCTTATCTCACCACCTTTCACAAGATCCCAGAACAAAGGAGTAAAAAGATAGTGGAGTGACATGACAGGTCCGGGGGGGGAACGTAAGCCACCCATTGCCCAGGGCAGCAGCGGGGTCACAGGCAGACAGAAGTGTGTGGGGGGAGCCCAGGGGACCCCAGGTGGGGAGGAATTATGTGCCAGCTGAGTCTTCTACATCTTCCACCCTGGAGACTACCTCCCGCTCTGCTTAGGCCACCCCCAGGTGTGGAGGCATACAGACTGACAGGTACCTTGTGCACGTATGCCGCCACCATGTGGCGGCCCAGCCCAGTCGGCACAGCCTGCGCCTTGTGGGGGCAGCGCTGGCCCAGGCCGGCCGGTCACGCCACGGTGGGCTGGGAGCCACTCCTCTGGCTCGAGCTGCGGTGGCTCAGGACAAAGGAGGACGAGTTGCTCTTTCTGCTGAGGCTGGTCTCTCCCGGCCGGCTCCCCCTCGGGCGGCCGGAGGGGCAGCAGAGGAACCGCTGCACGAGTTCGTGGAAGAGGTGGCCCGTGAAGAGCATGTAGATCCAGGGGTTGCAGCAGCTGTTGAGGCTGGCCAGGAGCATGGCGATGATGAAGGCTGAAGCTGGGGGTGGGAGACCGAGGGGGGAGAGACAGGCGACACGGCGTCAAGGCTGGACCAGCTCCCAGACCTACCCGCCCCAGACGCGGCGCCCCGGGCAACGGCTTTGTCCACGTGCCACGTCCTCCTCACAAGACAACGTACTACCGTGTTTCCCCGAAAACAAGCCCTACCCGTAAAATCAGCCCCAGCAGGATGTCTGAGCACGTGCGCAATAGCAGCCCCACCCCGAAAATCAGCCCTGGTGCCGGGCGTGGCTGCGCAGCGCGTCTGCACGACCCATGCGTGTCGTCGCGGAGCGGGAAAGAACACGAGCAGCCCTTCCCATCCGCCCCGTGACAGCTCCAGTGCTCGACAGGAGAGATCGGGGCCGGTGGCTCTAAAGGAAACAGAGTCGCAAGACATTCGGGATGGGATTCGGGGTCTGGAGAGTGAGGATGATGTTCCAGAAGAAGACGGCTTCACTCTATTTGAATCAATGTGGATGGCTGCACCATACTTAAAAAAAATAACACATCCCCTGAAAATAAGCCCTGGGGTGTCTCCTTGAGGAAACATAAACACACAGCCTGCCTTGTTTTCGGGGAGACGCGGTGGACAGGGAGAGTGCTTCTCCCTCCACACCACGCCTTCCAGGCCCGGCCCAGCCCTGCACCCACCCCTGCCTCTCCTGGCAGAGGCTCCCTGCAGCTGCCCCGCCCCCAGCAGGAGCAAGCTGCACACGTCACGGCCACCTGTTCACATGTCGCTCACCCAGCAAGCGCCGGGCGCCTGCCACACCAGGGTCCAGCGGCCCGGCACCTAGAAGCCGGCACGCCCAGCTTGCATTCCAGCCCCACCAGCAGCCACCGCGTCTCCCCGAAAACAAGGCAGGGTCTTGTATTTATTTATCCTCAAGAAGACACCCCAGGGCTTATTTGTAGGGGATGTGTTATTTTTTTTAAGGATGGTACAACCATCTGTATTGATTCAAATAGAGTGAAGCCGTCTTCTTCTGGAACATCATCCTCACTCTCCAAACCCCGAATCCCATCCTGAATGTCTTGCGACTCTGTTTCCTTTAGAGCCACCGGCCCCGATCTCTCCTGTCGAGCACTGGAGCTGTCACGGGGCGGATGAGAAGGGCTGCTCGTGTCCTTTCCCGCTCCGCGACGACACGCATGGGTCGTGCAGACGCGCTGCGCAGCCACGCCCGGCACCAGGGCTGATTTTCGGGGCGGGGCTGCTATGGCGCCCATGCTCGGACATCCTGCTGGGCTTGTTTCCTGGGAAGGCCTTGTTTTCGGGGAAACACGGTACTCCCTTCAAGTCCCAAGAAGCCCGGGTCTCCCAATCCTTGCACAGGGAAGATGAGAGCCCAGACCTCCCAGGAATGTCGCAAGGATTAAACAGCACCTTGTACACAGTAAGTGCCCAATAAGTGGCGGCTGAGAGAGGCACCAGGCTGGACATGGAGGTCACAAAAATGAACCCGACCAGAGACACCAGGATGCTGGGCTGGGTGGGACACAGGGAGGTCGGCTCCCAGAGAGCACCCTCGCGGCCAGCCCCACACGAAGGGGCTCCGAGCGGCGTCCTGAGGACGCAGGTGGTCCTGAGACGGGGAGGGAGGTGCTCTGGGCAGAAGCAGTGGCCTGGCAAAGGCTGGACGTCACAGAAGTGGGCAGTGTCCTCGCAGCCAAGCAAACCGAAAGAAGTGATGCTGTGAAGACGCCCCTAGGAGCACTGCCTCGGCGTGACAGTGAGACTCAAACAGAAAAAAAAAAAAAGACCCTGAAATTAGCCGAGGCGCCGGGTAAAAGCTAAGGTGCTGAGGACGCCTGGAGTTTCAGGCAAAATTAATGGTCGGAAATCAACTTCAAGGCGTGCACGGTGGCTCACGCCTGTCATGCTAGCACTCTGGGAGGCCGAGGTGGGAGGATCGCTCAAGGTCGGGACCAGCCTGAGCAAGAGTGAGACCCTGTCTCTACTAAAAATAGAAAGAAATTAATTGGCCAACTCAAAATATATAGAGAAAAAATTAGCCGGGCATGGTGGCGCATGCCTGTAGTCCCAGCTACCCGGGAGGCTGAAGCAGGAGGATCGCTTGAGCCCAGGAGTTGGAGGTTGCTGTGAGCGAGGCTGACTCCACGGCACTCTAGCCTGAGCAACACAGTGAGACTCTGTCTCAAACAAAAAAAAAAAATCAACTTCAAGATATTGTTTGTCACATATTTAAGCTTCAAGGGGGAATAAAAAGTCTGAATCTTAGGTATGTCCGAGCAGAGGGAAACAATCTGGGTTTCGGTCAGCGGCCTTAAATCTGCCCAGCCTGACCTCTCCTGCCCACAGATGAGCCCAGGCCACTTCCCCAGAGACCCACGAGGAAAACAACATGACCAAGAATCCTGTTCCGCCACATCCTTACAAGCGAAGGCAAGGCAAACCCTCTGGCCTTCTTCCTGTCTTTCCTGCAAAATTTTCCAAAAAATACCTCCAGAATTCAAGAGTTGAATCCAGGGAGGGCTCTTTACCGGGCAGGCTAGCAGAAGGCTGTGAGACCCAGAGCGGCCGACCATGAAGAGAACAAAGACAGCAAAGTCTCCAAGCACAAAGCGGAAAAGGGCAGCTGCTGGGAATTCTAAGGGAGTAGTTCTCAGAGTGGGACACAGTGTCACTTGGGAATTTGTAAATGCAAATTCTCAGACCCCCACCCAGGACCGCTGAGTCACACTCTCTGGGGGTGGAGGTCAGCCATCTGCGGAAATCCTGGCGCAGGCTCAAGTTTAAGAACCACAGGTCTGATTAATTGGAGCACCTGTTGGAACAAAAGCGAGTTACAGCTGCCAGAAAACAAAGTTCTTGCAAAAGAGAATTTTTAAGAGAGCAAAGGAAGGGAATCTAATCCTAAAACTGAAATAATAAACAAGAGAAAAGAGGAGAAACAAAAGAAAAAAATAAAGCTAATACTACTGAATCCCTTCCTTTTAATGAAAAAGTTTCTTGGCCGGGCGCGGTGGCTCATGCCTGTCATCCCAGCACTCTGGGAGGCCCAGGCGGGAGGATCACTCGAAGTCAGGGGTTCGAGACCAGCCTGAGCAAGAGCGAGACCCCATCTCTACTATAAATAGAAAGAAATTAATTGGCCAACTAATATATGTAGAAAAAATTAGCCGGGCATGGTGGCGCATGCCTGTAGCCCCATCTACTCAGGAGGCTGAGGCAGGAGGATCGCTTGAGCCCAGGAGTTGGAGGTTGCTGTGAGCGAGGCTGACACCACGGCACTCACTCTAGCCTGGGCAACAGAGTGAGACTCTGTCTCAAAAAAAAAGTTTCCTAAAAATTTGCTTTGATTTTAATGGAGAAGAAGATGAACTTAAGTTTAGAGATTTCACCAACAGAATTAAAGATCACCCACAAGACTAAAACAGAACATCTTCAACATCATAAAAGAGGCAAAATCGACGTAAAAAAGTCAAAATTCAGAAAGGCAGCAAGTAGTACACAAAGAGCCACAAAGGAGAGTCCGAAGGTGTGCAGAGCTAGGAAACGGGATAGGAAGAAACGCCAGGAACGCAGTTCACGCTTGGACGGAGACTACATTGCTCTCGATGTAGGCAGTTACATGGTAAAATCTTTCTCTGTCCATTTCAGCTCTTTGTCTCACTCTTTACATTTGGATCTTTTAACTTTTTTATCCTACCTTAAATAAAATCTTAAAAAAAAAAAAAACAACCTACAGAAATGTCAACAACAACAGAATAGCTAAGGCATTTGCAAGTAGCCACACAAGGCTTTCTGCCTCCAGGAGGCCAGTGGGGCAGGAGGGGTCTGGCCTGGGCCTCTATCCCCACCTGGCGGCCACAGAGAGGAATGACCAGCCCGGCCGGGGGTGGGGGGGTAGGGGGGGGTGCTACCACATTTCCCCGAAAAATAAGCCCTCCCCATCAAACAAGCCCCAGCAGGATGTCTGAGCACGTGCGCAATAGCAGCCCCACCCCGAAAATCAGCCCTGGTGCCGGGCGTGGCTGCGCAGCGCGTCTGCACAACCCATGCGTGTCGTCGCGGAGCGGGAAAGGACACGAGCAGCCCTTCTCATCCGCCCCGTGACAGCTCCAGTGCTCGACAGGAGAGATCGGGGCCGGTGGCTCTAAAGGAAACAGAGTCGCAAGACATTCAGGATGGGATTCGGGGTGTGGAGAGTGAGGATGATGTTCCAGGAGAAGACGACTCCACTCTATTTGAGTCAATGTAGATGGCTGCACCGTACTTAAAAACAATAACACATGCCCTGCAAATAAGCCCTACGGTGTCTTCTTGAGGAAAAATCAAGACAAGACCCTCTCTTATTTTCGGGGAAACACGGTACGTGCTTACCTTCAAACAAAAAGGGGGAAGCCCTTCACCCCTGGTGATCGCCCCTCCTGCTCTTTCCAACTGAGCCGCTGGGGCGGGGGCAGGGGGCTGCCTGGTGCTCCCTGCCTGGGGCAGCCGCCCGGCACCCAGCGGCCTCTGCTCCCCAAGCTCCCTCCCCCAAACCCCCGTTCCGCCTCCTCCTGGCCTGTGACACAGGAACGGCCAACAGCCCTGCCCTCGGCCCTGTCCTCAGCAGCCCTGCACCCGCCCACGGAAGCCACCCAGCCTCCAGGTCAGAACCCATCGGCAGAGTCTCAGCTCTCTTCCCTCTTCCTCAAAGGGAAGCACAGTCTCGGTCCTGGGCTCCCCCGGCCAGAACTAGCCCTCAGCCCCCTGCAGAACTCACCTCTCCAGCTCTGAGCTCGTCACTTCCACAGGAGAGGGGGCTCGAGGACTGGTCTCCACCTCCCCCTCGGCAGCCGGTCGGGCACCTTCTAGAAGGTGCTTGGTGAGACACAACCACCTCCCATCTCCCCGAGGCTGCCCTTATCCAAACCAGACCTCTGGGCCTCCAGGTGAGGCTTGAACTTAAAGTGGAAGCTCCACCTAAAGTGAACTGAAAGTGGAAGGAGCTTGAGCCGGGGTTCAAAGCTTACCTCCACCACTCAGGGACCACTTGGGGGAAAAGCAGTCTCTCGAATGTGCCTCCTGGTCCACCATAACCACCACACGGCGCCCAAAGACTACTAAGGACTCAACTGTGTGTTTTCTCATTTCATTCCCCTACTGCCTGGGGAGACTTGGTACTTTCTTTTTCTTTGAGACAGGGTCTCACTCTGTCCCTCAGGCTAGAGTGAGTGCCGTGGGGTCAGCCTCGCTCACAGCAACCTCCAACTCCTGGGCTCAAGCGATCCTCCTGCCTCAGCCTCCCGAGTAGCTGGGACTACAGGCTGCGCCACCATGCCCGGCTCATTTTTTGTATATCTTTTTAGTTGGCCAATTAATGTCTTTCTATTTTTAGTACAGTCGGGGTCTCGCTCTTGCTCAGGCTGATTTCAAACTCCTGACCTTGAGCGATCCTCCCACCTCAGCCTCCCAGAGTGCTGGGATGACAGGCGTGAGTACTCTCATCATTCCTGCCATTTTACAGAAGAGAAAGTCGAGGCTCAGGAGGTTACCTGCCCAAAGTCGCTTGGCCAAGGGATGATGGAGCAGTGACCCAAACCCGCCTACCCCCCACCAGGTCCCAGGACCGCAGAGGCAGCAGGACGCTCCCTCCCAGCGCCCCGCCCCGCGCACCTTCCTTGGGCGCGTCTGCGTCCCACACGCTCCACATCTGCACGAAGAAGAAGGGTGTCCAGCACACGATGAAGGCCAGCACGATGACGAAGGTCATCTTGACCGTCCGGATCTTGGCCTTGGAGATGAGCTTGACGCTGCTGACGCGCGCCAGGGCCGCCCGGCCCGCGCCCGCCGCGCCCTCGGGGGCCTCGGCCGCGGCGGCCGCCGCCGTCTTGAGCCGCAGGTTCTGCCAGATCTTGAAGCTGATGAGGCCGTAGCAGGCGGCCAGCACGAAGACCGGCACAATGTAGACGGCCAGCGTGATCCACGTGACGTAGGCCTTGGGCCCCCAGGGCTGGATGAAGACCGCCCAGCAGTCGAAGACGCCGTCGGCCACCTCGCGCAGCGAGAAGATGTGCACCTGCGGCGCGCTGGCCGCCAGGCAGCCCAGCCAGGTGGCGAGCACGGCCAGGCGGTCGGTGCGGCGGCGCCGCGGGCGCAGAGGGCGGCAGATGGCCAGGCAGCGGTCGAGCGACATGAGCAGCAGCAGGTAGGTGGAGGCGAACATGCCCACCACCTGCAGGTACTTCACCAGGCGGCACAGCAGGTCGGGCCCGTAGAAGCGGAAGGTGATGTCCCACAGCAGCTGCGGCAGCACCTGGAACACGGCCACCACCAGGTCGGCGATGCTCAAGTGCTTCATGAAGAAGAAGAGGCGCGAGTGCTTGTGGCGCGTGGTGCGCAGCGCCAGCAGCACGCACGCGTTGCCGCCCAGCGCCAGGACGAGGATGAGGCAGAGCACGGCCACCTCCACGCGCGCCAGGGCCTCGTCGCGCCGCGGCGGCCCGGCGGTGCGGTTGCCTCCTGCGCCCGGCGGCGCGGCGCTCGCGTTGGCCGCCCCGGCGCCCCAGCCCTCCATGCCGCCGAGTCCTGCGCGCGGCTGCCGGCGGGGCTCACTGGGGACTCCGCGGGCGGCTCTGCCGGGTCCCAGCCTGAAACACAGCAGGGCGCCGTGAGAAATCCCGTGCGTCTCCAAGGACGCGCGCGCGCGGGGCGCACTCGTCCGCTTCCCGGGAAGCCGGAGTCGCCTGGGACTCCGGGCACAAGCGCCGACCGCCGGCTGCTCAGCCGCCACCCCAGAAATCCCCATTCCACTTACCTCCTCCTCCTCCTCCCAGCCGAGCCGCTGCAAACGAGCGGGAATCGTCTACACCAGCGCCGGCTCCCTGAGATGTCCAGCAGCTTCCACTGGGGGAGGGAGGGCGCGTCAGAATGAGCCGCTTTCCTCCGGGACGGGGGCTCCCGAACCCTCCACTCCCCTGGGGATTCCGAAACCACCTGCCCCTCCCGGCGCCCTCGGCTCGCCCGTCTCCCGCGGGGCCCCCAAGCCAGCCCCTCTCCCGATAAGCCTCAGTCCGCGCGCGTGCCGCCCCCCGCCCCGAAACCCCAGCTCAGGACCACCCGCCCCCCTCCTGTTTCTAAGTCTCTCGGCCTTGACTCCCCGCGCGTCCAAGCCGGCTGCTTCCACCGCACCGCGTCCGCCCAAGCGCGGCCCCCAGAATCCCGGGTCCGGACACCTCCCGCGGGGCCCCTCCCCGACCCGGCGGCCTCGGAAGTCCGGGAGCCCGCCGCGCGTCTCGGTCCGTCCAAGCGGCCACTTCGCAACTCTTGGGGCACCCCGCGCGCGCGCCCGGGGACCAGGAGCGCGCGGCACCAGCCACCTGCACTCGGGAGGTGGCCCCGCCGGCCCTAGTCGTCCCGCCCGCCCTGCTCAGCACCCGCTGTACCTGCACGGGGCCCGCAGGTGAGCCTTACGTTGGGCCCCGGGGGCAGTGGCACCGCGCGCCCCTGAATCCGCGCGCGCTCCGGGCCGGGTTGGGGAGGCTGCGAGCGGCACCCCGTCTCCTCTCGGGCGCCGGAGACTCGGGTGGCGGGAGCGGTCCCCGCGCCCTGCGCCCTGCGCCCTGCCAGACGCGGACAGAGCGAGCCAGCGCCGCCCGAGGCTGCGCGCTGTGTCCGGCTGCGCTGTCGTCACCCTGGTCCGCTGGGGGGGGCCGGGTCTGCTCGCCCCCGCGAGGTCCCCGGGGCGGTGACAGATGGGTTTATTTTGCAGGGGGTTGACACGCGGCGGGAGGAGAGCACCTCGTAAATAACCCGCCTGGTTTCTTCCTTTCTTGGTTTAGAGGCTGCGGACTCCCGGGCAGACAGGAGGCTTGGAGAGTGAGGTTTTCCCGGAGCGCAGGGTGACGGAGTCGCAGAAGCATTCCACGGACATTGCCCAAACAGGAGGTTGAATTCCGCGCTTCCCCCCCCCCCCCGCATCCGCGCCCCCGCTTGATGGAGTGGAGTCAGCGGTGGGGTCCTTGCTTGGGAATCCTTCTGCTCCTATTCCCGCTAGTGAGGACTTGGAAACGCCTGCTGTTCCCAGCAGCGCTGGTAGAGGTCTTCCTTCTTTAGGGGTAGTTTTAGGGGAAAGTACTCAAGCAAAAAAAAAAAAAAAAAATTCTATCTTCATTTAAAGGAAGCCAGAGTTCTGCCTCCTGCTCCCCGTGCTTCAGAACTAAATTCCTAAAGGATGCCAAAGAAAGAGGAAACGTTAAAGACAGCTTCTCTGCCTCCGTGCCCCTTTTTATATTCTAAAATCATCTTTTTTTTATTTTGAAGTAATTGACAGTGCCTGAGAATTAAAGCAGGAAAAAAAAAAGGCCAGATTTAAAAATGTATTAAATGCGTATTTCCTTCTCCTGACATTTCACTTTTCCGGCTTTTAATTATGTGGAGAGAATTGAGCTAGCCAAGGCCCAGGTTTCCTGAATCCACAGTTACAGGCCTGTGCCAGGACGTGCTAGGTAGGGGTGCCCCTCGCTGCAGCCCTGACCCTAGAGTTCTATGGGGTAAGCACTCAGCCCGGAAACCCCAGCAGCACTGCCAGGGGTGGGAGGCAATATTAATTAATATTAATCAGTAGTATAGGCCGGGCACGGTGGCTCACGCCTGTAATCCTAGCACTCCGGGAGGCCGAGGCAGGTGGACCGCTGGAGGTCAGGAGTTCGAAACCAGCCTGAGCAAGAGTGAGACCCCATCTCTAATAAAAATAGAAAGAAATTAATTGGCCAACTAAAAATACATAGAAAAAAAAATTAGCCGGGCATGGTGGCGCATGCCTGTAGTCCCAGCTACTCGGGAGGCTGAGGCAGGAGGATCGCTTGAGCCCAGGAGTTGGTGGTTGCTGTGAGCTAGGCTGACGCCATGGTACTCTAGCCCGGGGCAACAGGGTGAGACTCTGCCTCAAAAAAAAAAAAATCAGTAGTATATATCTGCCATGCAAATTATAGATTAAAGCTACAGAGCACTCAGGTGACAATTAAGTGTCCTTAGGCAAGTCCCTTCTCTTTGGGGGGAGGGGGAGGGGTGGTCAAGAGGGGGACGGGGTGGTCGAGATAGCTGTGGTTTTCCGAAATTTTACGATCCATGAGATCTGAGAGCTTAATTCTAACAGGTACAACACCCCTGCCCCAGGCCATGGGTGGAGGGAGGGGAATTTTCCCTGAGGACCCCTGATTGGTCAATTTGGGAAGGGAAGCACTAGGCCTGTGGAACCCAACCCGCCCTGAAAATAACCCAACACATGCCCTGAAAATCAGCCCAAGGGTGTCATCTTGAGGAAAACTAAATATAAGACCTTGTCTGATTCTCAGGGAAACACGGTAGTTAGGTAACTGAGAGTCATGCTGAAGGCAAGTAGCAAAAGCAGGAAACATGGAGTGTAAAAAAGAAATTCTGTTAAAAGAGAGAGATTTCTGATTTAACGAATCTTTCGCCGGGAAGGCAGCCGCCTTCGGGGAGACGTTTCCGGTGCCACCAGGCCACTTCTCCAGGGGTGGGCTCTCCTACCCCACGTGGGACACCTGCTCGGTCCTGCGTGATCCTTGCGTGGCAGGTGAGACTGTCCAATTCTGGATTCACTTAGCAGGGCCATTTAGTTTCAGGAGAAGCTATATTTTCTGATTTGGCCTTCCTCTTAAAAAAAAAAATGAAATTGTGATCCCCATTGCCTGTCTTCTGTTTTATTTTTCAGTGCGCGCAGCAACCAGGCAGGAGAGAGAGAGGACCCCTTGGAAACCCCTAACGCTGATGAAGACGTGCTCCCACCTCCCTCGAGCTCCAGCCAGGGAGGGAAGCGCTGAGGCGTTTGCGGCGTGATGAGGACAGACACGGGCGGGGAGCAGTGCCGGGGCTGAGAGAGGGTGTGAGGGAAAGAGTCACAAAGAAGGTAGCTGGACTTGGGGGCTCGAGAAGGAGTTCTCCAGGAAGCAAGGAAAAATGATGCACTTTCTCAGAAAGCGGTACAGGATGTCCGCGGCATTTGCGTGGCGAAGTGCTAAAGACAGCTTCTCTGCCGTCTTTAATGTTTTTCTGTTCTATTCTCAGATCGTTTTTTGGGAGTAATTTACAGTGGCCAAGAGGTAAGGCAGAAAAAGAAAGGCCAGGGTTCAGAAGTGAACAGGGCTCTTTAAAACATATTGAATGGGCCAGCCACGGTGGCTCGCGCCTGTCATCCTAGCACTCTGGGAGGCCAGGCTAGGGGGACCGTTCAAGGTCAGGAGTTCGAGACCAGCCTGAGCAAGAGCAAGACCCCATCTCTACTATAAATAGAAAGAAATTAATTGGCCAACTAAAAATATATATAGAAAAAATTAGCCGGGCATGGTGGTGCATGCCTGTAGTCCCAGCTACTCGGGAGGCTGAGGCAGGAGGATCTCTTGAGCCCAGGAGTCTGAGGTTGCTGTGAGCGAGGCTGACGCCACGGCACTCTAGCTCGGGCAACAGAGTGAGACTCTGTCTCAGAAAAAAAAAAAAAAACATATTAAACGCATAGTTCCACGTAGCTGGGATGAATCCCTCAGTGCCTGGCACATGGCTGACATTTAGCAAACACGGTAGGCCCTCCCTATCGGTGGGTCCTGCATCAGTGGGCTCGGCCAGCGTGGATCGAGTATGTTCAGGAAAAAATAATTCCACAAAGTTCCAAAAAGCAAAACTTGAATTTTCCGCGTGCCAAGCACTACGTTGAAGCCATGCAAATGAAGTGAAGTGCACACATGGCATTAGGTGTGTGAATAACACAGGATTGAACGTGAGAGGAGGAGCCTATGTTATATGCAGATGCTACTCCGTTTTCTATAACATAAAGGACTTTGGTGTCCACAGGGGCTTTTGGAACACATTCTCCATGGACACGGAGAGAGGAATGTACGTATTGATGCTGAAGGACATGCAAGTCCCTGCAAAGGAGAACAGATTTCATCCTGTAACGCAACGTTCCCTGAAACAGGGAACGGAATGCTTTCCCTTACGGTATTTCAGATGCGGATTCAGTGCCGAGCAATTTTGCATAATCCGAGGAGGAAATTCAGATCCCTTTTCGTTCTATTTCTCTCCCTTTGGTTCCAGCAAGAGGAAAGTCTGGTATAAACAAAAATCACGAAGGCCGTGCGGGGTGCACGGACGACCGAGGCCGGGGAGGCTTTGCTGGGGAAAGGGGAGGGGCGCGGGAAGGGCTGCTGGCAGAACAATATCAGGTCTGCGCTTTGGGCAGCCAGCCCGGCGCTCTGGCCGGGCTGGTGGGCAAGAGATGCTGGCCCTGGGGGAGCCTTGGAGGTCCCGGCGAGAGATGCGGGTGGCACAGGCCACAGGGCGGCCTTGGAAGGGCGTCCCGCCAGCATCCGCCAGAGCAGCAGAGGTGCCAGGATGCTTATGCGCCCAGACGGGGACTTGTTTGAGGGCCTGGCTTGTGCCGTGGAGGCTGGCAGGTTCAGGATCTGCGGGGCAGGCCCGCAGGCCGGGGACCCGGAGAAGAACGGATGTTCCAGTTCAGGTCTGAAGCCCGTGGACTGCAGATTCCTTCTTGCTCGGGGGAGGCCGGTCTCTTGTTCTCCACGGGCCTTCAGCTGACAGGGCGAGGCCCACTGCATTGTGGAGGGCAGTCTACTTCACCCGAGTCCACCAATGGAAATGTCGATCCAAAAACACCCTCCCAGAAACATCTGGAATAACAATTTGTTTGTTTTGAGACAGAGTCTCACTCTGTGGCCCAGGCTAGAGTGAGTGCCGTGGTGTCAGCCTAGCTCACAGCAACCTCAAACTCCTGGGCACGAGCGATCCTCCTGCCTCAGCCTCCCGAGTAGCTGGGACTACAGGCATGCGCCACCATGCCCGGCTAATATTTTTCTATATGTATTAGTTGGCCAATTAATTTCTTTCTATTTATAGTAGAGACGGGGTCTCGCTCTTGCTCAGGCTGGTCTCGAACTCCTGACCTCGAGCGATCCTCCCGCCCGGCCTCCCAGAGTGCTAGGATGACAGGCGTGAGCCACCGCGCCCGGCCTGGAATACTGTTTGACCAGATATCTGGGCATTGTGGCCCAGCCGAGTTGACACGTAGAATGAACGGTGACATAGAAGGACGACTCACGTTGCACAGACGTCCCCATCGGTCTGAGCTGCCAATCATCTTGGCAGAGCTGTCTATCCCTGTACTCGGAAAGGCCCAGGCCATCGTAGAATCGGCACTTCGTAGGTATTTATTGCTTATAGCAGGAGGGAAGGGAGAGGAGAAGGAGGGAGAAAATAAACACGTGTGCCCACAGGCAGCAGTTTCCCTCTCCTGAACGCAGAACCAGGCCACCCGGGGAAGGCGCCCCGCCCGCTCCTGCCTCTGGGCCCTGGGTCCTCAGTTCCAGCACCCTGAGCACCCTCCAGCCCCAACACCCTCATTTAGACGTGGATCCAAGCCCTGCAGTGAGGGTGGAAATGAATCATAAACCCTCCCAGTGTCTGGGCTCCCTGACTTCACCCCCCCACCCCCCGCCTGCCCCCAGATGACTCCTCAGTCTCTGCTTGGCCGTCTGGCCTCATCCAG
This sequence comes from Mirza zaza, assembly GCA_008750895.1. Classification (NCBI taxonomy): domain Eukaryota; kingdom Metazoa; phylum Chordata; class Mammalia; order Primates; family Cheirogaleidae; genus Mirza; species Mirza zaza. The sequence continues at coordinate 28,313 of VSMD01003941.1, read as the reverse complement.
GAGTGGGGTCAGCGACACACGCAGGCACGAAAGCTACTGCAGCGATAATCTTGCTGCTGGCAAACGGCCGCCTGAGGCTTGCTGCTGCTGGGCAGACGCAGGGCCATCGGGCTGACCCGGGCAGTCCACGAGGCTGGGCCGGGCTGTGGAGGCAGGTTGCCGACTCAGCGTGACTCTCACGTGCCCCTTCTGGCCGGCAGCTCCCTGGACTCCCTCTCAGCCCGGGTTTCCATCCCTGTGGTGCAGGGAAGACGGAGAAAGAGAGAAAACCCTGCTTCCATGTTGCAGAGAGTTCTGGGTTTGCAGCAGTTGGTACCAATGCCTGGGTTTCATTGCCAACCACCTGTGTGGCCACAGTGCTGAGCCCCTGAGACTCAGTTTCCCCAGACAGGTGCAGACCTCGCAGGGCAGTGTGAATGAACCAGAATCGATGCTCTGCAAACAGCTAAGAACCACACAACCACCCACCCGTCCATCCATTCACACAACCACCCACCCACCCATCCATCCACCCATCCACCCATCCACCCATCCACCCACCCACCCGTCCATCCATCCACCCATCCACCCATCCATCCACCCATCCACCCATCCATTCACACAACCACCCACCCGTCCATCCATTCACACAACCACCCACCCACCCATCCATCCACCCATCCATCCACCCATCCACCCATCCATTCACACAACCACCCACCCACCCACCCACCCACCCATCCATCCATCCATCCACCCATCCACCCACCCATCCCTCCATCCACCCACCCACCCATCCATTCACACATCTATCCACCCATCTACCCACCCATCCGCCCATACACCCACCCATCCACACATCTACCCATCCATCCATCCACCCATCTATCCATCCACCCACCTACCCACCCACACACCCATCTATCCATCCACCCACCCACCCATCCATCCATCCATTCACACATCTATCCATCCATCCACCCACCCACCCACCCACCCACACATCTATCCATCTATCCACCCACCCATCCATCCATCTATTCATCCATCCATCCATCCATCCATCCATCCATCCATCCATTCACCCATCCACACATCTATCCACCCGCCCACCCATCCGTCCATCTATTCATCCATCCATCCATCTATCCATCTATTCATCCATCCATCCATCCATCCACCCACCCACCCACCCACTCACCCATCCATCCATCCACCCATCCATCTACCCACCCACCCACCCATCCATCCATCCACCTATCCACACATCTATCCATCTAGCCACCAACCCACCCACCCACCCACCCATCCATCCATCCACCCATCCATCCATCCATCCACCTATCCACACATCTATCCATCTAGCCACCCACCCAC
>VSMD01003941.1:0-26942 GCA_008750895.1 Mirza zaza | reverse complement strand
CCACCCACCCACCCACCCATCCATCTATCCACCCATCCATCCACCCACCTAACCACACATCTATCCATCCACCCACCCACCCATCCATCCATCCATCCACCCACCTGAGTCTTTTCTCCCATGCCGACATCTTTCCCCCCACCTCCCAGGACCACCACATGAAAATATTGTCTCATCCGTTCAACCTTGATCTCATTAATCTTCCTAGATTGGGCTCATATGTCTTTTCAATTAAGTGAGACAAACTGCATGTGTTTGCGGCACGCATGTGTGTGCGTATGCATGTGTGTGCACGTGTGCGCATGTGCGTGCGTGTCGCTGTGCCAGGCAAGGAAAGCAACTCCTCTGAGCCCTCACTGATATGAAGGAAATGCTAAATCTTCTCTTCTGGGAGGCCTTTCCCGGTCGCCTCTACCCTGTGATGCACTTTCTAGCTTCTCCAGCACGGCCGAAGGCTGCACTCGTACCATGAATGTAGTCAGTCGGTCTCCCTGATTCAGTTACGAGCGCCCAGAGTCAGTCCCCCGTATCACAGTCCTGTATATATTTGCTCATCACCTTTCCTAGCATACATGCCTATCAAAAAAAGTACCATGTTTCCCCGAAAATAAGACCTACCCGTAAAATAAGCCCCAGCAGATGTCTAAGCATGTGCGCCATAGCAGCCCCACCCCGAAAATCAGCCCTGGTGCCGGGCGTGGCTGCGCAGCGCGTCTGCACGACCCATGCGTGTCGTCGCGGAGCGGGAAAGGACACGAGCATCCCTTCTCATCCGCCCCGTGACAGCTGCTATCCCAGAGGTGACTGGAAAGGTGCGGGCAGCCCCACCAGCAAGGTCGGCTCCCCCTGTCGGGTCCCGGCCACCCTGTGCCTGCTGCAAGCTGAGGCTTTGAGGGGAAAATGACACATCCCCTGAAAATAAGCCCTAGGGTACCTTCTTGAAGAAAAGTAAATATAAGACCCTGTCTTATTTTCGGGGAGACACGGTATGCCGAGCAAATGATTGACGGGTTACCCATGAACATCCCTTAGCAAAGGGATCACTAGGGTCAGACCCTTGCTTCCTGGAGCAATATGCTTCTAATTCCACAAACAGGTTGCCGGTCGACAACGGACGTGACCACGCAGCCCTGTTAACAACTCGGCTCAAACAACCGCATCCTCCACGAGCAGAGGCCGCTGGGCCGGGTGGCGACATGGCGTGGCGTCCCCGGAGAGAAGCTCGCTTCAGTGACCACGGAGCTCGGGGTAAAGCAGGCTGTGTGTTTGCAGAGGGACAGGCTTGTTGAGAAGCTGGGTCTTCGGCATTTGCGGCTTGTTTCAGAGAAGCCGGGTCTGGAGGAGTGGAGAGTAATTTCGAAGTGGCTGTTATCCACAGAATGATCGGGGTCACCACGGTGTCTCTGCTACAGATGAGGAAACTGAGGACCGGGCCGGGGAAGACACCTGCCCAGGCCAGCCCTGGGAGGCGTGGAAGGGATGCTGCTCTCTCTGCTAAGAGCGCTGGGGGCCTTGGTGGTTTGCAGCGAAGGAGGGGCAGCAGATGGCGTGTTGGCGTGAGCGGGGGGCGGGCGCAGATTGGAACGGGGTGAGCAGCAACAGGAAGATCGATCGGAAGGCCGTGGCGGGCGTCCGGGTGAGAGTGGCTGAGTTTGGACGGGGCAGTGCCCGGGTGGGCAGAGCAAGGACCGGAGACTGGCCTGAGTCCCCCAGCCACTGTCGGAAGCAAAGCCAGACCGGAACGCCCTCTCTCCGTGGACCCGGCCGCCGGCCGTGCATTGAGAGGCCCCAGCAGCACGGAAAATGCTCCGAGAGAACCGCTGGAAAGCCATTCTGGTGCAGCAGAGAGACAGAGGGAGCGAGCCGAGCCAGGAGAGTCTTATCGACGGCTTGAGACAGTCCGGCAGAATCTTCTAGGGGTCAGCGTTCATGCAGGGACACGCCAAGAAGACAAAGCTCTCTTCTCTCCTCCGCCCTGCGCTGGCTGGGTCCACCAGCCCGTCTGCGGCTGAGGACGGCGCCCGGGGACATTCCGGCGCACTGGCAGCTCCAGACACATCGTCTTAGCCCCGGGCAGCCCATCTCTCCTCCGCGGCCGGCTCCAACAGCCCACTCGCTTTTCATTTAAGATAAGAAAGGCATTTCTTCCCAGAAGGGTCCTCCACGGAAATCTGCCTTTCTTCTTGGGATTCCGAGCACACGGCGACAGAATGTTCTGTTTCTCCTGGTCTGCTGCACTCCGACACTGCTCCAGCCAGCGAGCTCGGAGCGCCTACTGTGTGCCCGCCCCCGAGTCACAGCACAGAGAGGCCGCGCTGCGGGTTCAGAGCTGGGCAGGGGCCTCGGTTTCCCCTCCTTAAAATGAGGGTGTTAGACAATCTCTAAGACCCTTCACGGCTCTAACTTTCCGTCATTCTCTAAGTTTGGGAAGCAAAGCGCACCCGGCAAAGCCGCGAGCACGGGCCAGGCTGACGGGGCACCCTGCCCCGCCCCCGCAGGGCCAGCCCGGCCGGCACGCCACGGCGCTCGCCCGATCCACGCCCGTCGAGAGAAGGAGCGCGGCCCGGGCAGGAGAGGTGGCCGCGCTGTGCGGAGACAGCGAGTTCCCAACCACCCAGACCTCATTTCCCGCCTAGCAGACTGGAGAAACGAAGACGCCGCTGATGGGAGAGCGTTTTGGAGCAGCCTCCTCTGAAGGAAGCAATTCAACAATGTCTGTCCAGAGCCTTAGAAACGTGTGTGCCTTTTGACACAGCAATGAGCTTCTCCAACGCTGTAACTTAAGGAAATAACTGGGCAAAAATGCAAAGACAGATGTATACACGTGCTCACCGGGCACCGCTGCTAGCCGTGAAAAAGGGTTAGCAGGACGGGAGTGTCTACCACACACGTCCGGCGAAAAGCCAGGTGGAGGCTGAAAATGACAGGATGGCTCTGTGCTCCAACTCATGGAGAAACAACGTGTGCGTGTGTGTGCCTGTGCGTGCGTGAGAGAGAGAGAGCGAGAAGAGGAGAAAAAGCTGCTACAAAACAGGATGTATACAGTGATACTGTCTTTATTTATTTATTTATTTTTGAGACAGAGTCTCACTCTGTTGCCCGGGCTAGAGTGAGTGCCGTGGCGTCAGCCTCGCTCACAGCAACCTCAGACTCTTGGGCTCAAGCGATCCTCCTGCCTCAGCCTCCCGAGTAGCTGGGACGACAGGCACGTGCCACCATGCCCGGCTAATTTTTTTTTCTATTTTTAGTTGTTTGGCTAACTTCTTTCTATTTACCATAAAGACGGGGTCTCGCTCTTGCTCAGGCTGGTCTTGAACTCCTGACCTCGAGCAATCCTCCCGTCTCGGCCTCCCAGAGTGCTAGGATGACAGGCGTGAGCCACCGCGCCCGGCCGATATCATCTTTATAAATCTGCACAGAGAGTGGCCTTAGAAGGATATTACAGACAAAACAACAGCAATTACCTCTAGATGGTAGGATTGTGGGTGATTTAAACGTTGCTATGATCTGTATTTTCTGGTGTTTCGTGGTGAATATGGATTGCGGCGTGAAAGGAGAGACTATTTCCAAAACCCCTGGTCACTCCCTGGCAGGGACACCCCAGCCTGCGCTTCCCGCCCCGCCCCGCTGTGCGCGGGAGGACGGGCGCGTCCCTTCGAGTGTTCCGGGCTGCCCTCAGCCAGCTGGCCGGGCGCTCACACACAGCAGCTCTGGTGGCTGGGATGGGCGGTGCCCGGGCCAGCCGGCCGGGAAGGGGCTCCTGCACGGGTCTTCGGGGGTCCTGGTGGGGGGCGGGACACCCCTGCAAAGGCTCTCCGGCCCCAGCTCTTCCCACGGGGCCACGCTCCGTGTTCCAGGAGCCCGCGATGCCCCAGCGACAGTCTCTTAAAGCTGCCCAGTCCCAGCAGCGTGATGCGCCAAAAAAAGCCAGAACAGCCCGGGGCTGCCCCCTCGAGCTGGGGCGAGCAGAGTGTGGGCGCAGGCCGGGCGCGGCGGCCCAGGCAGGCGGCCGGCCGTCAACATACCGCACGATTCTGTTAGAACGGGTTTTGCAAAGTCACGTCCTTACTTTAGCAGAAGCCACATCGACTGGACGCACCGTGATGGTCCGAAAAGTCTCGCGTCCCCTGCTTCTTGTGAGCACGCTGCTCGATGAAGAACGCCGTGACATATGATGAACTCGGGATGAGGAGGAAGATTTTTTTTGACCAAGTTTCTACGGGGAACGTCTGGGAACCTTTCGGGAATTACCTGATTCCACTTTGAAACCTCCACGTCCCTTGCGCCGGCGGGCGTCGGAACCCGGCGGTGCCGTCCTGCGCCCGGCCGTGATCACGACCCTTGTGGGTGCGCGGTGGAGAGCTGCCCGAGGAGATCCGGCGGATGTCGGAAGGTGAAAGGAAGGGAAAGAAAGAGGCCGGCAGTGAGAACGGTGCCGGGTCTCTGCGTCCTCCCGCGCGAGGCTGGCCGCGCCCTCGCTCCCTCGCTCCCTGAGCCGAGGCCCCCGCTGGGCCTCTGGGCGCGTGGCGCGAGGACCGGCCCCGCTCCCCACGGGCTCTGAGCACAGACAGGAAACAAGGCCCTCCTGAGCCGCATGCCCGGGGATGGGTTATCACCTACCAGTGGGATATGTTCCAATAACTCTATTTTTTTAATAACTGTCTTGACAAGTCGACTCTTATTTTGCTTCCCCTGATGTCTCTCTTCTTATTTCATTTTATTTTTTCCAATGCAAAGATATTGTCTGGAAGCTCTTTAGCTGTGAGAACAAAGAAGCTTGCTTGGACCTCATTTCTTGCAAGGAGAGTGACTTGGCCTGGAACAAGGGACAATGACACCCCCCCACCCCACCCCCCACCCCCGTCGGGAGCAAGAGGCTGTCAAGGTTCAGGGAACACAAGTGACATCATCTGAGTGGTGGGGACATTTATCTCCCAAAGGTGCCACTCATGTCCTGGCCCAAGACAGGCAGGTTTCCGGAAGACAGAGTGGCCCTCATCACAGGACAGGTGTCCCAGAGGTCCCCAGAGGTCACCTGGATATGGCTCCGTTTCACACTAGTCTGCCTCACCCAACATTAGGGGCTGACTCACAGACAGGTCACCTGGAGGGTGAGGGAGATCTATGGCGACAACCGTCAGACGGTCTGCGGGGGAGGCAGACGGATGGCGTTTCCCGACGCGCTCTCGGGCAAAGCCGGCTTCTCCCGGGGCCTGAGCCGGCCCACGGCGCCGTGAGGAAGCAGCAGCTGCCGCAGCGGCTCTTGGGCTGCCAAGTCCTGGCTGTGACATCGTGCAAGCGGCCACGGTCGATCGCGGAACCTCAGCTTTCTCGTTTTCTAAGATGGTGATGACGACAGAGATCAAATCGTTGGTGTCGTGGGTTAAGTCGGTGGCTGTAGGTAAGTAGCGCCTGCAGAGACATAAAGTTGATATAAAGACACGAAGATATATAGACAAGAAGTCTGTAGATATATAGACACGATATATAGACACGAAGATATATAGACAAGACAGTGCTTTTGCAGCGGGCGGATTCGGGGAGCCTCTCTGAAGTTCGGGACAGATGACCTTCGCCACTGGGAGAGCCCAGACCCGCACCGGAGAGGTCTGGGCCTCTCGTCGTCATGACTCCAAACTGCCGGCACCACGGAATCACAGCGTGTGAGCTCTAGAAGGATCTTCCCGGGAAAGCTTGCCCTGAACTCACTTGTTCGCCGATGGATTCTCGTCCTCGAGAGAAAGGAAGTCACTGGGTCGCCAGGCATGGAAAAGTGTCTGCCTAATAAACGCTTGCTGGATTTGCCGAACTCATCCGACGACACAGGAAAAAAGAAAAAAAGATAGAGGGAGAAAAAGCTCAGCCTGGGACCCCATTGTTTCCGAGGGACGGAGAAGAGGTTTACGTGGCAGGCAAGAGCAGTCCCAAAGCGGGCAGATCTCAGACGAGCGGCCCAGCTCCTCATCGCTGTGGCGGGCACGACGGCCGCCGTCCCTCGAAGTGCTTTTGCAAGAAGCGAGTGAGACAGCAGATGTCCGACAGACATGGATGTCAAACACAGGCTCTCTCTGTCACGAACGACCAGATATGAACGACGGCCCAGAGGAAAAGCAAAGGAGTCCGAGTCTGGATGCTCAGTGGGCACCACAGGAAGCCCCTGGGTGTCTGGCGACAGCGAAGTGAACGGGGTTTCTAAGTTTGCATCATGCCCGGCCTTCTGGCCTCTCCCGGGCCAGTCACCCCTGACACATAACCCAGGCCTTCCTGGGCCTCAGTTTCCCTCCCTGCAGGGCAGCCAACACCACGCCAGCAGCAGTGGCACGGTGAGCGCAGGAGACGGGGCGTCAGGAAAGCTCCACCCTGTGGACAAGTCGCTGGACCCCCGAGCCCCCATCTGCCCTCTGTGAACAGCAGAGAAGGGGCCTTCCCTGCGGGGCGCTGTGGGGGACGGAAAGGGCGAGACCTTGGAAAGCGCACGGCGGTTTAAAGGCAGGAGGGGTCTTAACGTGCCGTCCGAAATCAAGCTTCGGCCTAAACACAACACTGGATGGAGTTTCTTGGGGGTTTCTGCAAATTGAAAATCTAACTGGAGAGCAAGACCCTATCTCTACTATAAATAGAAAGAAATTAATTGGCCAACTAAAAATATATAGAAAAAATTTAGCGGGGCATGGTGGCGCATGCCTGTAGTCCCAGCTACTCGGGAGGCTGAGGCAGGAAGATCGCTTGAGCCCAGGAGTCTGAGGTTGCTGTGAGCGAGGCTGACGCCACGGCACTCACTCTAGCTTGGGCAACAAAGCAAGACTCTGTCTCAAAAAAGAAAAATCTAACTGGGAGGCCAGGCGTGGTGGCTCACACCTGTAACCCTAGCACTCAGGGAGGCCGAGGTGGGCGGATCGCTTGAGCTCAGGAGTTCGAGACCAGCCTGAGCAAGAGCGAGACCCCGTCTCTACTAAAAATAGAAAGAAATTCATTGGCCAACTAAAATATATATAGAAAAAAATTAGCCGGGCATGGTGGCGCATGCCTGTAGTCCCAGCTACTCGGGAGGCTGAGGCAGGAGGATCGCTTGAGCCCAGGAGTTGGAGGCTGCTGTGAGCTAGGCTGATGCCACCGCACTCTAGTCCGGGCAACAAAGCGAGACTCTGTCTCCAAAAAAAAAAAAAAAAATCTAACTGGGGCTGATGCCCCTTCCCCCCAGAAAACAAAGGAAGAAAACCAACTCATTGTTTCAAAGCCGTGACTGCTTCCCTGCCCCGCCCCGCGCAGGCCAGCGCGGCAGCCACGGCTGAGCAAGCCGACATTCTCACCAAGAAAGAGTTACTGCGGCGACACCAGATGGGCGCCGCCCGGCCCGACCCCTGGCGCGGCAGGCGTCATCCCAGCACACCTGACACCTCCAGACCCCTTCCGTCCTCCGGGAGCCCGTGGCTCAGAAGGACGCGGGGAAGGCGGTGCAGCGAGCCATGGAAGGGCGGAGAATGCCGAGGTCTGGAGAACACTCCCAGATCTGAAAAATGAGCCTTTCCCGTCTGCTCGAAGAGACGGTCGGTCTGCGGCTGACGCCTCCCGGGTCAGAGGTGGCCCGCCGCGGCCTCCCCCATGGCGTGGTGACTGCGCCTGTCTCGGGCTCGTAGAGTCTCCAGCGAGCCGTCCGGGCGAGGTTGGCACTGGGCCCTGCAACAGGGGAGCTGCTCCCGGAGGGGCCTGTAAGGCTGGTGGCGGCCCCCTCCCCTCCCTAGATAAAAAAGAAAAGGCCCGGCCGGGCGCGGTGGCTCACGCCTGTCATCCCGGCACTCTGGGAGGCCAAGGCGGGCGGATCGCTCAAGGTCAGGGCTTCGAAACTGGCCTGAGCAAGAGCGAGATCCCGTCTCTACTATAAATAGAAAGAAATTAATTGGCCAACTAATATATGTAGAAAAAATTAGCTGGGCATGGTGGCGCATGCCTGTAGTCCCAGCTACTCGGGAGGCTGAGGCAGGAGGATCGCTTGAGCCCAGGAATTTGAGGCTGCTGTAGAGGCTCACCACAGCACTCACTCGTGGTGCGTTGCGAGAATTGACAGGTGCGGCCGGCTTCCCGGGGCTGCCTGGGGCCTCCCTGGTCCAACAGGAGCCACCTTAGATCTCAGTCCAGATCCAAATCTCGGCTGGCAGCACGTCTGCGTGTTTGGCACCATTAGAAACTGTACGCGTTTCTTATAAAGCTCATTCGAGTCCAATCTATTTTTATTTTTATTTATTTATTTTGTTTTGAGACAGAGTCTCACTTTGTTTCCCAGGCTAGAGTGAGTGCCGTGGCGTCAGCCTAGCTCACAGCAACCTCCAACTCCTGGGCTCAAGCGATCCTCCTGCCTCAGCCTCCCGAGTAGCTGGGACTACAGGCATGCACCACCATGCCCGGCTCATTTTTTCTATATATATTAGTTGGCCAATTAATTTCTTTCTATTTATAGTAGAGACGGGGTCTGACTCTTGCTCAGGCTGGCTTCGAACTCCTGACCTCGAGCAATCCGCCCGCCTCGGCCTCCCAGAGTGCTAGGATGACAGGCGTGAGCCAGCCTGCCCGGCCGAGTCCAGTCTATTTTTATTTTTATACCATTGCTTTTGAGATATGTCCTCAAAAGGTCTACTTAAAACGCAGTAACTTAATTCCTTCAGTTCTGTTTTTTTTTTTTTTTTTTTTTTTTTTTTTTTTTGAGAGTCTCACTCTGTCGCCCGGGCTAGAGTGAGTGCCGTGGCGTCAGCCTCGCTCACAGCAACCTCCAACTCCGGGACTCAGTTGATCCTCCTGCCTCAGCCTCCCGAGTAGCTGGGACTACAGGTGTACGTCACCACCACACCCGGCTAATTCTTTCTATTTTTAGTAGAGACAGGGATATCGCTCTTGCTCTCAGGTTGGTCTCAAACTCCTGACCTTGAGCGATCCTCCTGCCTCGGCTTCCCAGAGTGCTAGGATCATAGGCGTGAGCCACCGCGCCCGGCCATGCCCTCAGTCTTAACACAGGGTCGTTCAGTCCCATCTGCACGCCTGTAGTGAGAGAGTCACATGAAGCTGCCACTGGCTCTAGAACCTCCTGCCTGGACAGTGACAATTCCTCAGGTCATTCCTAAGGAGTTCCGGTGTCCAAGGCTCGCCCCTCCTGAGGACAGGCAGTGTGTGCTAAGAGAGGCGCCAGGAAGAGACCACCTCAGACTCGAAAATCTTTTTTGTTTCTCCCACGCATTGAGTTCCTTCAATAGAGACTGACTGCTTTGGATTAAGCAATAACCTGTCACCGGGAATCTACCAAGCACGGCTCTTGTCGTGGATAATGTGCGCTGATTAGCTTGCTCCATGCCTTGCCCTCATGCAGAGCCTGCAGATCTTAGCTTCCTGCCCTCCGTCCATCCTGCCTTCCCTGGGGTCCCCTCACCACAGCAGGAAACAGAGTAGAGGTCTGTCACCTCTGCCTAAGTGGGCTTGCTGGGTGGTTCCCTGAGCAGGCATTTACTACAGCCTACTCTGTGCCAGGCACTGTTCCAGGCACTGGGACTGCAGCCCCTAGTCAAGTTCACGCTTTTATTTTATTATTATTATTATTGGGGTTTTTTTGAGACAGAGTCTCACTCTGTTGCCTGGGCTAGAGTGGTGTGGCGTCAGCCTCGCTCACAGCAACCTCCAATTCCTGGGCTCAAGCCATCCTCCTGCCTCAGCCTCCCGAGTAGCTGGGACTACAGCCCAAGTCAAGTCCTCGCTTTTACAGAGTTTACAGCCAGGCGAGGGGCAGGCAGATGGAAAATAAGTAAAAAAAAAAAAAAAACCCATAAAGCAAATATCACAGTTGTAATACCACGACGCCGGAACCGAGGGGAGGGGGCTGAGACCGGGCGGCTGGGCGCCCTGGCGACTGGTAGCTGGCCGGGGGAGGCAGGATGGAGGCTGGAGAGGCACGAGGAGAAAGGGAGGCCGAGGCCCCACGTGTTCCGGGCCTCCCCCGTGATTCTCCCTGGTGACTGCGGGCAGGACACTGCAGTCCAGACAAACAAACAAATCTCGAGAAGCGCGGCCGTCGCGGCAAAGCCCCGCAGTGAATCACAGCTCCTCGGTCGGGCCGCGGCGCCTTCTAAAGCCAGCACCGCCCCGCTCCCGGGAGCCTCGGTCCCGCGCCAGCACCACCCCAACTCTGAGTGAGCCCCTCCACCCTCCGGGCCGGCGCCTGGAGTGGAGACTGAGGGGGGCTGGGTGCCGGGCCTGGGGCTCCCAGACCAGCGCCTCCCTCGGGGCTCCGGCCTTGCAGAAGCTTCCGCTCCTCTGCCCCGCTGTGCGCGTGGCCGGCCTCGCTGCGCCGGGCTCCAGCTCCAGGCCATCTTCCCTTTTAAGTGTCTGTCTAGTTAGTCACAGCCCAGACGACCGGCAGCTCACAGCGCCCTGGTGCCGTGACCAGCTGGCACCGACGCTGTTCCAAGAAGTTGCCACTCAGGCCGGGCGCGGTGGCTCACGCCTGCCATCCCAGCACTCTGGGAGGCCGAGGCGGGAAGATTGCTCAAGGTCAGGGGTTGGAAACCAGCCTGAGCAAGAGCGAGACCCCGTCTCTACTATAAATAGAAAGAAATTAATTGGCCAACTAATATATATAGAAAAAATTAGCCGGGCATGGTGGCACACGCCTGTAGTCCCAGCTACTCGGGAGGCTGAGGCAGGAGGATCGCTTGAGCCCAGGAGTTTGAGGTTGCTGTGAGCTATGCTGACGCCACGACACTCACTCTAGCCCGGGCAACACAGTGAAACTCTGTCTAAAAGAATAAAAATAAAATAAAAATAAATAAAAATAAAATAAATACGAATCGGATCACATTATTCCCCTACTGACGTGTTTAAATGACTTTCAATGTCCTGAGGACACGGCTCCCCCGGCTGCTCCCTGTGGACTAAGGGTCTCCTGAGCCTGTCTCGGCCTCCTTCCCCCATCCTCCTTCCAGTGCCTAAACTCTCGTCGTCACTGTCACTTCAAAACATAACCCGGACCACCACCGCCGCCACGTCTATCCCACTGTCCCCGAGCTGTGTGCCACACGGCCAACCCACCCGGCCACGCAGCCCAGCGACACACGCGTGACGCCTCTCCGCCCCCAGACCCTAGCGCTCACTTGGCATGGCACCTGCCACGCAGCCAGGGCTCTGAAATGCTAGGGGGACAAAGGGACAGAGGGATACATGCGCAAATGAGTAAACAGTGACTTGCTGAATGTGCATTTGTGGTTCCCAGGTGCAGAATAAACCCTAAGGGTTCAGGAATGAGAGCGGCGTGCCTCTCTCTTGCCTCCCCTGCAAGGCACAAAGGCCGGGCTTAGGAGAGACACATGGGCGGCTGGCGCCCTGGCCTGCTCGCTGCCCTTGCTTCCGCTTCCATCAGAGGGAAGGGATGCTCTTTACGGCTTCTCTCTCCATCCTTCGCCCCTGGCCCAGTCTCGCCCAGACTGTTGCAGAATCGCTGTTTACAGATTAATCTGAAGCAAAGGAGCAAATTCCTTTGCCCTTGGCCATCGGCCGGGGCCTGGCTCCCTGAGGGTGGGTGAGGCAAACCTCTCCCCGCAAAGGCCACCCTGGAGAGAGACTGGCAGCGCCTGCAAGTCTGGTCCGACGGCGTAGGCGGCAGAGCTTACCAGAGAGAGCGAGGACCCACTCGGTCGGCGAACGGCGCTCTGGGTCGAGCCCACGCCGGGTCCTGCAGGCACATGTGAGCAGCCGGACGTGGCCCTGCCGTGGAGAGCTCCCAGCCCAGACAAGAAGCAAAGGCCCACAGACAAGAAACTACGAATTCAAAATTATTAAGTGCCGTAAGGAAGACCCACTCCGTAATTGGGCCGGCGTTTAGTGAGCACTATGTTCAGGGTGCGGGCGGGACGCTGGAGGGTGTGTGAGTGAATAACACACGGTCCCGTGCTCAGACACTATCAAACGAGAAGGGAAGGGATTCCTTATGAGGCGAGTGGGGAATCACCTGGGAGATTTTGGGGGGCTCTGAAAAATGAGTAAGAATTGAGCAATTAGGAACGGCACCATTCCAAATGCAGTTGGAAGAAATTCCTATGATAACCTTAATTAGTGCAGTAAAAGCATTTGACAAAATTCAATATCCATGTTAAAAACAAAAATACTTTAAGAAAGTAGGAATAGAAGGGCACTTCCTCAACCTACATCATAATTAATATTGAAATATTAAGAGCATTTCCTTTAAAACCAGGAGCAATTTAAGGATATCTGCTAATACCAACTTCTGCATTTTACTAGAAGTCCTATACTGTGCCGAAGATTAAAAAATAAAGAAATTTATTTATATCACCTATTTATAGGTGATATGTCTATTTGCACAGAAAATTCCAAAGAACTCTCAGAGAAATTATTAGAATTACTAAGATAATTTAGGAAGGTTGCTCAGTCTAAAATAGACAAAAATAATTGCATTTTTTATATACAAGCATCAGGCAGAAAGTAACTTGTTTTTAAAAAAGATATTACCATCCAGGCTTGGTAGCTCATGCCTGTAATCCCAACACTTTGGGAGGCCAGGGCAGGAGGACTGCTTGAGCCCAGGAGTGTGCCCAGCCTGGGCAATATAGCAAGAACCCATCTCTATTTAAAAAAAAAAAAAAAAAGATATTTACCATAGCAACAAAAATAGAAGGTACCTAGAAAAAAAAATTAACAAAAGAAATGGAAGCCATTTATAAAGAAAATGGTAAAACTTTATTAAGAAATACATTAAATAAGACCTAACTACATGGAAACATAAACCCCATCTTTGGTAGGAAGACTCAATATTGTAACTATGTCAAGTCTCTTCCAATTGATCTAGAGGTTCATTGCAACTCTAATAAAAATTCCAAGAGTTTTTCATGGATATTGGCAAGCTGATTCTAAAATATAAGCGGAAGAACAAAAGGCAGAGAACAGCCAAGACATTCTTGAAGAAGAGGAGCAAGGTGAGACTTGTCCTCCCCGATAGGAAGATGAATTTAAAGCTTTAGTCATTGCTGCTGGGTATCCAACAAGACACAAGACAGCCCTCCACAGCAAAGACCTGTCTGCTCCGAAATGCCCACCGTGCCGACGTGGAGATATCCCACCCTAAGTCCTCTCCACAGTGGGGCCGTCCATGGCCCAGATAGCCCCCAACAAAACACTGGCTCGACTTAAGATTTTCCAACTCTACCATGGTGCAAAAAGAGAGGTGTGTTGGCTAGAAACTGAACGGGAGTGCCCGCACATGATCATTCTGGTTTTCGCTTTCAGGATAAGCATCCGATACACTACATGAGATATGTGACCCTTTGCTGTGAAACGGGCTTCATGGTCAGGGTTCTGCCCGACTGCAGGCCCAGGTGAGCGCTGGGAGCACGAGAGGAGGGCGAGCCGGGGTGGGGAGAGGCATCACCGAGTCACAGCCTGTCCCGCCAGGCGGCTGTCGGAGCCCAGCCCTCGGAAAGCCCGGGGCAAACGGCTCTCCTCCTCCCTCAAGACACTTGCTCCTTGCCGCACTGTGCACGATCTCGGCAGCGGGGCTACGCGGGGACAGACTCCCTGTGCCTCCCTCCCCCAGACGCTGGCTGCGGTGTCAGGGACGCAAGCACCACCTTTGCCAGGAGGGCGAGGAGCACAGGAACAGGCAGGCAAGTCTGCGTGGGCCGCAGGGGCCTCCTCTTTTCTGCGTCACGCTGAGTCCCCAGCCGTCTGTCTGATGTGCAGGATGCAGTAGGCAGAGCAGCAAGACGCGTGCGTGTAGGGGCTTAGCAGGGGCCAGGTCAGCTGGGGGTGGGCGGCATGAAGGGGGAGAATGAACAGGGTGCCACCCAGGCAGTGCCAGGTTAAGGAAGCGCACCTGGGCCGGGCACGGTGGCTCACGCCTGTCATCCTAGCACTCTGGGAGGCCGAGGCAGGAGGATCACTCGAGGTCAGGAGTTCAAGACCAGCCTGAGCAAGAGCAAGACCCCCGTCTCTACTATAAACATAAAGAAATTAATTGGACAACTAAAAATACATAGAAAAAATGAGCCGGGCATGGTGGCACATGCCTGTAGACCCAGCTACTCGGGAGGCTGAGGCAGGAGGATGGCTTGAGCCCAGGAGTTTGAGGTTGCTGTGAGCTAGGCTGATGCCACGGCACTCTAGCCCGGGCAACAGAGTGAGACTCTGTCTCAAAACAAAACAAAACAAAACAAAACAAAACAAAAAGGAATCACACCTGGATTTGAAGTTCCTGCTCTACCTGTGTATGTAACCTGAGGCAAGTCAGATCTAACCTCTCTGAGCCTCAGTTTCCATATCTGCAACATGGAGATAGTAACCTTTCTTCGTCCTGCTTCCCGGGTTTGTTGTTTCGACAAGAGGGTATTGCGTAGAAGAGGCTAGAAGAGGCTAAACATCATCCGACCGTCCTGAGACTCTTCCCCATGGGTAAAAGGGATCTCGTCACAGCTGTCCTGCTTCCCCGAAGGAGCATCACCAGTCCAAATGGGACTGTGGCCTGGAAGTGCCCTGCTTAGTACCAAGTACCCTGCTTGGTACCAAGGCTGTCCTCCTCAGATGCAACTGGAGGACCCTTCCCCACCAGATGCCCCGTTCTCCCAGCCCCTGGCCACCGCGGAGGAAATGCAGCAGACCCCAACCGGCACTCGAGGCTTACTTTGTTCTCTTTGGAGAACTCCGCAGGTCGCTCGTCGTGTCCGTTGCTGACTTCCAAAAGGGCGAGCAGCAGGCGAGGTCTCAGAGGGAAGGACAGCCACGGCCCAAAGGCGGGGAAGGCAGCACCAGTGCCTTCAAACCTCACACGCCACTCCCCAAGCCCCGCGCCCCGAGCCCCGCGCTGGGCTTCCCCCTTGGCAATGCGGGATTCCCATCAAATATGAAGACGGGGCCGGCCGCGTCACAGAATTAATCATGGGGATGGTGGCTGCCGCCAAGGCCATTCGTAACTGTAATTGCTTTTGCACAGGCTTTTCTTGAAAGCAATTTCGCATCTGTCAAGAACTAGGAACGAAGGCTCTTCCTTCGGTGCTCACATGTACAGGCCTAAAATAGAGTTGCGCTTCACTGCACATAATAAATGTTCTGAAAATGTGCGTGATGGAAGGCTAATGAGCAGACTTCCGTTTCGCTCACATTAGACCCAGAAGGAAATGTTTTTTTTTCCAGCATATTATGGGGGTACAGATTTTAAGGTTTCAATAAATGCCCCTCTCCCCCCCTTCCCCAAGTCTGAGTCTCTGGCATGACCATCCCCCAGATGGTGCACATCTCACTCATTATGTATATACCCGCCCCCTCCCCCCTGCCCAATATCCTATTACTGTAGTTCCTATGTGTCCACTTAGGTGCTGCTCAGTTAATACCAGTTTGCTGGTGAGTGCATGTGGTGCTTGTTTTTCCATTCTTGGGAAACTTCACTTAGGAGTATGGGTTCCAGCTCTAACCAGGAAAATATAAGATGTGCTATATCACCGTTGTTTCTTAGAGCTGAATAGTACTCCATGGTATACATATACCACATTTTATTAATCCATTCTTGGACTGATGGGCACTTGGGCTGTTTCCACAGCCTTGCAATTATGACTTGTCTTGCTATAAAGAAATGTGTTCTTTAATGCGAGCACCATTCCACTCTTTTTGTCCCGTTTCTTAGTTTAGATTTTTTTCCTAGGCGATTGCCCAAAGTACTTGGACCATGTAGAATTTCAAACTAAAAGCAAACATTGTACCATCTCTATAGTCAACACGGGATTTCTGCAGTTGCAAAGGTACCCGGAAGTGCAGAATGGTTGCTGCAGTCCGTAAGGGGCACATGATCCCACCAGACTGCATGTTGATACTAAAAATTCTGCTCATTAGATTTGCAATTAGGTTAATTCCAAGGTTCCCGGGGAAAGGAGGGCGCTGAGAGCCTCCACTGAGGAGAATAAGGGGTGAGGGAACAGGAGAGAGAAGCCAAGGGCATTTTCCCTCGAGCACAGGACCGAGTCTCCAAGCATGGACTTTCGGAGCTACTCAGAAGGACAAGGACGAACAGAATCCTCTGGCGCTTCTTGTAACAGATTTCTTTCTGGGTGACAAAAGGAAAAACCATAAGTCCATCCCTATAGGAATGGAACTCAGGCACACTGGGGGTGTGAATCCCATGTGGCCTGGGCAAGTTGCCTCGTGTCTTTGTGCCTCGGTTTCCCCATCTGCAAAATGAGGCCAGTGATCTCTCACAAGGGGTGAAGTTCCAACGCAGTCATGTAGGAGGGTAGAGCGTGGCAACAGTAAAATCCGAATACAAATACTCATCTTCCTTTCTGGTTCTGGGCCCAGGGGATCCTGGATGTATGAGCTGCCTCCGGTGAGATGCTTCTGCTCTGTGCTGAGGGACGTTCTCTTCCCCCCAGCGGCTCTTCCACTTTGGTGTGGACCAGAATCCCTCGGGGAGAGCTGCTGAAAAGCACAGAGGCCCCCAGCTCGTAGGTGCAGGGGAGGACAGGCTTGGCCTGTATGTTGTCATCAAGTTCCCAGGGTGAGACTGACACCAGCTAAAGGTACAGAACATTGTCTGAACGCACTGACAGCCCAGGAAAACCTTTAGCACAGGAAAAATCTGACGTAGGCCTATTTACACAAGTTCGTTTAGTGGTTCTTAATCTTGGCTGTACACTGTAGGCACCCAAGGAGTTTTTTTTACATTACTGAAGTTACAAAACCCCACCCCCAAAGAACCGGATTTAATAGCTCTGGGGCGCAGCTGGGCACCCAGATTTTTAAAAGCCCCCACGGTGTCTGACATGCATTGGAATTACATGCCCCGTAGAGACTGCAGCAACCATTCCCCACTTTCTGGTACCTTTGCAACTGCAAAAATCCAATGTTGACTACAGAGATTGTATAATAATTGGCTTTTAGTTTGAAACCCCACATGGTCCAAGTACTTTGGGCAATCGCCTAGGAAAACCTAAACTAAGACACGGGACACAAGAGTGGAATGGTGTTCGCATTAAGAACACGTTTCCTTCCGGGTCTAATGTGAGCGAAACAAAAAAGCCTGCTTATCAGCTTTCCATCACGCATATTTTCAGAAAATTTATTATTTCGAGAAGCCCCGAGTTAGAGCCTAGTGAAGTGCTAGGTGGTCTCTCCCCAGCCCTGTGCCCCAGGCCTCTGGGCCCAGCTGTCAGTTATTGTCCCCGCTGGAATGCAGGCTCCAAGAGGGCTGGGGAGCAGGGGGGTTCCTGTTTTGTCCAGGACCATATCTCCACCACGTGGAACACACATGGCATTTTATAGAGCAGGCGTCCTCAAACTACGGCCACATGCAGGCCACATGCAGGTGTTTTTGCCTGTTTGTTTACTTCCAAAATAAGATATGTGCAGTGTGCATAGGAACTTGTTCATGTTTTTTTTAAAACTATAGTCTGGCCCTCCAACGGTCTGAGGGACAGTGAACTGGCCCCCATTTAAAAAGTTTGAGGACCCCTGTAGAGAGGCTCGATAAACACGAGTTGACTAAATGACGAGATGAGTGAATGTGGGTAGAAATTGTTCATGCGCTTGCTGTATTCTTCCCAGAAATGCTTGCATTTCTACGGGGGGGAGGGAGCATTCTGGAAGACCGAAAACTTCTAAACCTCCCCCCAACCCCCGCAAGAGATGGAATTTTAGGCATCTAACACACGGCTGCCCAGGGAGATTCGTTAGGGCTGGGAAACCTCAGTGCTCAATTCACACAGGTATGGCACACACAGGTACCTCACCTACACCACCTAGCTGGAGTCAGCTCACTTTTGGGCTTCCAGCATGTTCTGCAGCACAAGAAGGAAGCCTTGAGGGCCTCCAGGGAGAGGGTGGGTTGAAAGGCCAGGGTATCCTGCCCCCCAAAACGAGCACCAAACAAAAGCACTCCATGGTTATCTGTTTTACATGTTCCATGTCTAAGGAGATTTTCATTGAAAAAAAGGATTTTGCTTTTAAAAAAAAATAAGTTTGAAATAACCCTAACTAGACTGTTTTGCTAAAGAAGCAAATCTTTATACTCCCTTTATCAAGGCTGAGAGCCTCTCTCCAGCTGGCAGGAGGGAGGAAGCTGATGTCAAGGTACCACCCTGGGGGACGTCCCCCTTGCGGGCTGCCTGTTCCCGCAGCCTGGTGGGGGGAGGGTGAGACCTCTCTCCACGCTCCAGGCTCCCGCATCCTCCTCAGTGCCTGCGCTCGTCAATCAGGTGTGAGGCTTTGCGAATAAGAAACAGGCATCGGCCGGGCACGGTGGCTCACACCTGTCATCCCAGCACTCTGGGAGGCCGAGGTGGGAGGATCGCTCAAGGTCAGGAGTTCGAAACCAGCCTGAGCAAGAGGGAGACCCCTGTCTCTACTAAAAACAGAAAGAAATCAATTGGCCAACTAAAACCGTATATAGAAAAAATTAGCCAGGCATGGTGGCGCATGCCTGTAGTCCCAGCTACTCGGGAGGCTGAGGCAGGAGGATCGCTTGAGCCCAGGAGTTGGAGGTTGCTATAAGCTAGGCAGATGCCACGGCACTCACTTTAGCCTGGGCAACAGAGTGAGACTCTGTCTCAAAATAAATAAAATTAAAAAAAAAAAAAAAAAAGAAAGAAACAGGCGTCGTCACTCCCCAGCTCAAAAGGGAAACTGCCCAAAGTGTGGCCACGAGAAATGTCACAGAAGAAAGGCCCGCGCAGCCTTGCAGATGAGGCCCTAGCCCGCAGAGGTCTCAGAGTCTGTACAGTTCCTGTCTGCCCGGCACGGCGGCGATGCCAGCCCAGGTGTCCCTGCTACCATGGTTTGGATGTTCCTGTCCCTCCAAAACTCACGCTGAGATCTCATCTCCAGCGCGATAGTGCAGGTGGGCCTTTAGGAGGCGATCAGGCCCCCAGGACTCTCCCGTTGGGAACAGGGTTAAGGCCCCGACGAAGAGCCTTCACACAGCACGCATCCTCTTTCCTCCCTGCTGCCTCCCACCATGCAAGGGGCGCAGTGTGCACCCCCTCCGGAGCACGTGGCAACACGCAGCCGGTCGAGTGATGTTTACGGAGCGTCTACTAAGTGCCAGGTATGCTCTACAAATTAGAAACAGTGGCTTTCACCAGAAACCAGCGTGGTCGGCACCTTGATCTGGGACTTCCCAGCCTCCAGAACTGAGAGAAATAAATTCGTATGTGGAAATTTGGCATTTTCTGTAGCATTTTGTGATAGCAGCACAACTAAGACAATCACATGCTAAGAAAATCCTACTTGGCCGGGCGCGGTGGCTCACGCCTATAATCCTAGCACTCTGGGAGGCCCAGGCAGGCGGCTGGCTCGAGGTCAGGAGTTCAAAACCTGCTTGAGCAAGAGCAAGACCTCGTCTCTACTATAAATAGAAAGAAATTAATTGGCCAACTAATATACATAGAAAAAATTAGCCGGGCACGGTGGCGCATGCCTGTAGTCCCAGCTACTTGGGAGGCTGAGGCAGGAGGATCGCTTGAGCCCAGGAGTTTGAGGTTGCTGTGAGCGAGGCTGACGCCATGGCACTCACTCTAGCCTGGGCAACAAAGCGAGACTCTGTCTCAAAAAAAAAAATCCTACTTGGCCTTCACACATATGGACCCTGGGTAGTAGTGCTAACGGCCGATACTTTACAAACTGTTTCCTCCATTAGACTGTAAGCTTGTTAAGGACAAGGGAGAATTCTTACTCTTATCTTTTTACTTACAGAGCCTAACGCGTAGTAGATGGCCCATAAATTGCTGTAGCTACACTCGATTTTCATATACGCATTCTGTCACTTAATACTTCCAAAAGTTCTACAATAGTGGTATTGCCACCAGCTTCATTTCATGGTTACAGAAACTGAAAATCAGAAAGGATAGCCCCAAATCATAATTAGACTAAGATGCATCCAGTAATAGAATCGGAGTCTTAACGTAGGCCTTTTTAGTCTAAATCCTATACTCTTGCAAGACACTAAGGCTTGTGAAGAGGGTCTAGACGGAGCCTATCCGAGAGCTGGGTCCACTGAAGAAAGACAGGAGTCCATGTCTACAGCCGAGATAGCCAGTGACGACCCACACCCTCCTTTCCTGGGAAGACTAGGGAGGACTATTTCTCCTGGGCTCTTGACCCTACAGGAGGAGGCTCTTTCTAGGGTGTATTTAAGAGCCCAGTGTCCTGCCTCCTCCTCTTCCTCTGTCTCCGGCTCTGAGTCACACTTGTCAGCTCGTTTCCAGTGATCGGGCTTGCCTTGTTGGCTGCTTGTGCCCTGACCCTCTTGGGACAACAGAAAAGAGACCTTAGCTGACCTGGTTTATTCCCTTATCCCTTCACATGAGTGACAAGCAGGACCTGCATCGCGAGACCTTTGGGAAGTGTCTCAGAGTCGGGGGCAAACTTATGGCTAAGGTGAGAAAGCCTGCGGTGCAGGAAAACAGTCCTAGGTCTGCGTACCCCAAATGCCAGGAAAGCGAGGTTCTCCTAATAATAGGTTTTAGGGGTCACACCCTGAAACAGGCTTTAAGGCTGACCAACAGGTGACAAAGGTTGATTTAGTTGGATTACACCTGTCCGCTACGTTCACAGGCGTCACGCGCAGCGACAATCCCGTCGAGTGGGAGGAAGCGACAGCTCTTCCTGTGTGTGCTTCTTTAACCAGCATAAAAGCTTTTCCCGGAAGCCCCTCATCGTGTCCTTCATAGACCAGCAACACCCGCTGTGGACTTAAACAGTCTCTGACAAGGGGAATGGAACCACCACGACAGGCTTAGGCCGGTTAGGGTCTGCCCCTAGAGCTGGGATAGGGTGACCCATTTCTGAACCCTTGTTGTCAGAGACAGACAACAAAACAAAAAAGGAGGACAGGAACCATAGGTCCCTAAACTATCACCGGAGTTTCTTAAAAAGTCAAATTGTTCCATCTGCTTGCTGAGTCTATGATGCAGCTTTAAAATTATTATAAAAACCACATGGCAGCAAGGACTTCTTCTAATTTAATAAGATGGAAAAAAATCAGGAGACAAAAACGTACGTGTACTAGGATGGCAGCATACAAATGTGCCTGTGTGTGGACACCATCCAGGATGAAGTGCCCCCAGGGTGAAATTAATTCATTGATGCATGACATGGAAGGGATTGAGATGGATTTCATTTTTCAATTTTGCCTGTTATGTTAAAAAGTTAAGTAAACTCACTACCTGTCAAACGTGCCTGCCTATTCTATTTTTGAATAGTGGAAATAGAGATTATTTATACTGAGCTGAAAGCACATCTATCTTCCTGTAACTTCCAGCCTTGGTCCAAATTTTACCACTAAGTGTCACACAGAAAAATAAAAAAAAACCTCTAGGCCGGGGCACGGTGGCTCACACCTGTCATCCTAGCACTCTGGGAGGCCGAGACGGGCGGATTGCTCAAGGTTAGGAGTTCGAGACCAGCCTGAGCAAGAGCAAGACCCTGTCTCTACTAAAAATAGAAAGAAATTCATTGACCAACTAAAAATATATAGAAAAAATTAGCCAGGCACAGTAGCACATGCCTGTAGTCCCAGCTACTTGGGAGGCTGAGGCAGGAGGATGGCTTGAGCCCAGGAATTGGAGGTTGCTGTGAGCTAGGCTGATGCCACGACACTCTAGCCCAGGCGACAGAGTGAGACTCTGCCTCAAAAACGAACAAACAAAAATGCCTAATTCCCCATTTGTGCGGTCGAGAAACTGGAACCAGACAAAGCTGGGTCCGGAGGTTTGCCCTGCCACTCCTAGCTCTGTGACTTAGCTCTCTGCCCACTCACGTCAGCACCCACTGGCGGGTCTTGCCTGTGGGAATCGGCGCTGTGGTGGGGCAGCAACCGTTTCTATTTCCCTGTGCTCACAGTTCCCACATCTGTGAAACAGAACCCATGAGAATCAAAGGGGAAAAAGAAGGATGAGATACACTCGCACGGTGACCAGTGCGTACGCAGAGCCCAGCAAACACCAGCTTTTATCACTGAGACACGGCCACGTCCCGAAGAACACTCTTCGCCAGGTTAGATCTTTTCTGGCGCCTGCCACGCTTCTCAGGAACCTCACCACTCCCCCCCCCCCCCCCCCCCGGGCCATGAGTGCAGAGCCCGCTCTGGGCCGCTCGCGGTCTGTCCCATGGCACTCGCCTCCCTGCCGCCTGTCCTGGCGTGGCCAGTTCCTGCTGCCGTTCCCGGCACGCCGCTGGCTACTTAGGCACGGAAGACAGAAGGGCTGTGCTGTGGCACAGGCTGCGCCCTCGCTTCTGGAGGGAACAGGGAGGTTCGGGGGAGGCTGGAAATGGCTGTCCTGGGACCGGGCGGAGGATTGGGGGGGAGGCCCGGGTCTACGCCAGCAGGAACATGCACGCCCACCGGGGCCACCGCGCAGCCCGCGCTTGTTGCTCAGGAAGCAGCGGAAGGAGATGCTTCTTCGACATCATAAATTTCCTTCTGTTCCACACACTTGACCCAGAAAACCAGACCCAAAGAGAACCGTCTTCTCATCTGTAGGCACAGGGCGCTGGAACAGGTCTCAACCTCGCCCCGCTCTAAGGAAGCCGTGGGAGGAGAGATGAAAGCGACGGGACGAGCAAGGTGATGCTCACCTTGAAACAGCCGTGGACTCCTAGAAGGTCCCACCAGGCGCGAGCCTCCGAAGATCAGTCTGCCAGAGGGGAAACTGAGGCCGGAGAGCTGAGGCACATGGGCAGGTGGCAGCAGAGCCTGGCTTAGGGCCTGATCTCCTCTGTCTAACACCATCAACCTTCCATATTTTCTGCTTAACCACCACCCCCCCCCCCAGCGCGCCCGTGCGACAGCTGGTGGACCGTGGTGTTCCTGCCGGTGAAACAGACGGGAAGCCCACCAAAGTCTTCCTGGATCTGTGTCGGCGGGAACGTCGAGTGAGTAAGAATCCAACCTGAATCATAAAAGCAGAGGGTCACCGTCCCTCAATCGGTTCCCAGACTTGAGCCAGTTTACAGCCCCGGAACCCTCTGAGTAAATGGGAGGCCAACGCCCCTTGAGGGGACCCTGGTATACCACCAGAAACGTGGACTAACCGTCTTTCTCCTGGCCTTCCCCGAGGGGCCTACGTACAGGGGTGACTGCACTGGCGAAAAGGAAACAACCAGACCTTTCGGGGACTACTGGACGCTGGCTCTGAACTGACACTGACTCCAGGAGATCCAGAATGTCACCGTGGCCCACAAGTCAGAGGCTAGCTAATGGTCGAGTTCTAGTTTGGGTCTGTCTCACAGTGGGTCCAGTGAGTCCCCGAACCCATCATCCAGCCACTTCCCAGTTCTGGAAGGCAAAACTGGGACAAACTCAGCAGCGGGTGGAATGCCCACGTTGGTTCCTCTGACCTGCCACACTGAGAAAAGCCAAGCGGAAGCCACTAGAACTGCCTACACGCGGGAAAACAGTAAGCCAGATACAATACCTCACCCCCAGAGAGGTGGTGGAGACCAGCCCAGGTAGGGAGGAGCACACGTCTGGAATCCACAAGAACCCTTTGGACATCTCTCATCACACCCTGTGACTATGGGCAACGGAAAAACGACGACAATCCCGTCCGAGCAGGACGACTAATGGCCTGGATTCTCCGGGAATAAAGATTCGGGCCATCCCAACAGCTCAAAAACCACGAGCAACTAAGGCACTCGCTGAAGGAAGAGAGAATGCAGAGTGAGTGGTGGAAGAAGGTCATTACAAATACTTGCTGTGACCATGTGACCAGCCACAGAAACAGGGACTGTGACTGTCATGACCACTTCCTCCCAGGAGGCCATCCGCAGGGACGAAGTTAGGTCCCTTCAGGCTAGAAAACGAAGGCCCAAGGGCAGCCTGAGGGAGGGAAGACCCTAAGATGGTGTCATTGATCCTTTTTTTTTTTTGAGACAGAGTCTCACTCTGTTGCCCCAGCTAGAGTGCCGTGGCGTCAGCCTCGCTCACAGCAACCCCCAACTCCTGGGCTCAAGCGATCCTCCTGCCTCAGCCTCCCAAGTAGCTGGGACTACAGGCATGTGCCACCATGCCCGGCTAACTTTTTCCATATGTTTTTAGTTGGGCAATTAATTTTCTATTTATAGTAGAGACGGGGTCTCCCTCTTGCTCAGGCTGGTTTCGAACTCCTGACCTTGAGAGATCCTCCCGTCTCGGCCTCCCTGGGTGCTAGGATGATAGGCGTGAGCCACCGCACCTGGCCGGTGCTACTGATCTTAAGCAGCTGCCCTGCTCTGCTTTGGTGCCAGACACTGGGAACATTCTCCCTGATTTGAGGGGCCCACTTTCACCTTGTGGGGGAGCAGAGGCACAGGGATGTGCTCACGCCCCAGCAAGCGCACACAAGAAGAACACCGAGCATCCTCAGTGCGCGCCTTGACTCTCGTGCCTATCACCACCCTACGCACGCTGCTCTCCATGTTTGCTGACATGCTGCTTTGGTTCTCTGCCAGCCGGCCCGTCTCCCCGGCAGACACGAGTCCCTCATGGGCGAGCGCTGTGCCTTCCCGCCCCGTGTTCCCAGTGCTGGGAAAGAGCACAGCACGCAGGAAGCCCGGACAGACGATGTGCTGAGCTCGACCTCGGGCTGGGGTCCGAGCCCTGGTCTCACGGCGCCCACGGCCAGCGCGCGTCCCATTCCGCTGTCGGTGGCAGGACGAGCGAGCGGGCCGTGGTGCGGGGGGGACTGCAGCGTGCGCCCGCTGCCCCGGCGCAGAGTCTGGGTGCCTGGGGTCCCGGCTTCCTCCTCCGTGGAGATCCGGCCAGGCACGATGGAGAAGCCAGGGAACGTGGAGTGATGGTGCAAACCTGCCGGTCGGCCTAGAAGCAGACCTGCGGGACGGGCAGCTCTCGCGCAGGGAAGGAGGGCTCCTCCTGCGGCCCATCTCTGCTCTGGGCCCCGCCTGCCTGGCGAGACGGCTCGGCGCTGCCCCACACCCGAGGCGCTTCTTACCCCAGCTTCTGCCTTCCTCCTTTGCTCCCACGGGCGTCCCACAGCGGTCTGGAGGCCCTGCCCGCCAGTTCCTGCTCCGTCTCCCTCTGTCCTTCGCAGACGTGCCCTCAAGAAATCTCTGGCCCAGCTGGACTGTCCCAGCCCCTGGAAGAGCCTGGAGCGCCGGGTGCCGGGAGCCGGGAGCGGCCGGGACACTCCGGGGGCGGGCTGGGTGGTCTCGCTACCCCAGTCCCGACGCCGGCCAAGCAGGCCCAGGGTCGGCAGCTCCACAGGCTTAGAGAGCGGGAAGTCTGGGCTGAATTCTGAAACAAACTACGTTGCCCAAGGGGTGAAAGAAGCGGCTTTGGCTGGCAGGCGAGAGCAGACAGGCGAGACCACGGGCGCTGCCTCGACATCCGTTCCTTTGAGAGAGACACACACGAGCGTCCCAAGCCGCCAGGCGAACGGGGCAGACAGTGGGTGACGTCATGGGCACTGTGGTGTCTCAGCGACCCTCCAAACCCGAACCTCGGCCAGGCAGAAACCCAGCTCCTCACAGAGAAGCGAGACTAGACAGTGAACCGAAACATGTCGCTCCAGCCCAGGTCTCTGCCCCTCCCGAAAGAGGGGCCTGGAAGCGGCCTGGGGAGAGAAACCGAACCTGGGGAACGTGGGGGCCGACAGGAGGGTCAGGGGCGGCCGCCCGGGCTGCCAGGCCGGAGTCAAGACCTGCAGCAAGCGTCCCTCGGGTGAGGTGAGTCAGGACTGCAGCAAGTGTCCCGAGGGTGAGGTGAGTCAGGACTGCAGCCAGTGTCCCGCGGGTGAGGTGAGTCAGGACTGCAGCAAGCGTCCCTCGGGTCGAGGTGAGAGTTCGTGCACGGCTGCCTCCCTGCGCACGGAAGCACTTTCTAACATTAGCTGTCCTGTGACAGGTGACACGCTGAGGGACGGAGACTGTGAGAGCACGAGCACCTGTGGCCATCAAATCCCACTGCTCTGACTAAAAAGAGATGCCTCGAGAGTAATGTCTACAAGACACTGGAGGCTTGAGACGAGACAATGGGGCATCAGCCAGAGAGGCCAACGCGTTCCCACGCCGTTCCCGCCTGGCCGTAGCTGCGGGGAAACCTAACGCTGAGTCCAAGTTCAGAGGCCTCGTCACCTCTACTCCTTTCTCTTTTCGTCGGGTTTGGTCTTAGTTTCCAATGACCGAGTGTTAGTCTTCACTCTGTGGTGAGGGGGCCGCTGGGGTGAGGGGGCGGTCTGGAGCCGTGCCCTGCACCCCACCACCGGCCGGGCGGGGCAGGGCAGGAGGGGCAAGACCGTTCTGCCTGCCCTGCTGGGAGCTGCTGTGTCAGATGACCTCTGATGACCTTCGTGTTTCCAGTGCCCACACGGGGACTGACGTCTAATGAAGGAGATGGACAAATATTTACCGAATGAATTCACGAGCCTGATTTTCTGCCCTGGGTCTCACCACCCCCTTGCAAACTCCTTTTGCTGCAATTAAAGCAGTAATTACTTCCGGTTTAATTTATAGCCGACTGTGTGAATTTTAATGGAACAAGCAGTTTTGGCAGGACTCCTGGCAACTCGGTGGCGTGGCCGTCGCATCGACGCCAGCCTGTCTCTCGTCTGGCATTGCCCACGCCTCCCATCAGACCCACCCAGAGATCTGGGGAGCAGTGCTGCCGTCAGTTTCCTCAACTCGCCGCGCGACGTTGAGACGATGAAATGATGACGACAAATTCTTCTACGGGCACGTGAAGCTCAGGGAGAAAACAGGGGCAGGATTTCAGCGTGGAAGCACTAACCTCTCAGCCACAGTGAGACTCCACGCGTTGTCAGAGACATCCCGAAGCAAAGCAACAAGCCAAAGTCAACAGAGATGTTCTCTGGACAAGAGAAGTCTCCAGCGTTGAACCGGCATGTTCACAACCCCGTTAACATCGCCGCGTCTGCCATCGGTTATCGGAAGCTGAGGTGCTTGGGTGGGGCGGGGCGGGG
>VSMD01003940.1:0-63912 GCA_008750895.1 Mirza zaza | reverse complement strand
GCCTGTAATCCTAGCACTCTGGGAGGCCGAGGCGGGCAGATTACTCGAGGTCAGGAGTTCAAAACCAGCCTGAGCAAGAGCGAGACCCCATCTCCACTATAAATAGAAAGAAATTAATTGACCAACTAATATATATAGAAAAATTAGCCGGGCATGGTGGCGCATGCCTGTAGTCCCAGCTACTCAGGAGGCTGAGGCAGCAGGATTGCTTGAGCCCAGGAGATTGAGGTTGCTGTGAGCTAGGCTGATGCCACGGCACTCACTCTAGCCTGGGTAACAGAGTGAGACTCTGTCTCAAAAAAAAAAAAAAAAAAAGACTCACTTATTATTTTCAACACCAAAACTGTCTTACATTATTTATTATTGCTACCTCCCTTCTCCAGTGAGTGGAAAGTGTTGTGTTCATTCAGGTAATTAGAGCTTTCAACTGGCACTCAGTCCAGAAGTTTCAGAGAATTAAAGTAGAACTAAAGGGGAATTTTCTAACATTCCTTCCTGACTGTAGTAACATTAATGATGTGGGACTTTGGCCTACCCCCTCAGGTCTCTTTCTGCCTTTACCTTCCTCCTCATCTATCCAAGACCTACACACTATCTTTTTTCTCTATTCTTACAATCACTCTGTTTGATGTGGTAAAATAAACACACACACTCACAAAACCAATGCAGGTGAGTGCCATGCACACTTAAGTTCTTAAAATATACTGCTCCTCTTTAGTCCTTCAGGATCAGCTCCATTTCCCAACCCCATTCTTTCAAGCCCTGTACACAACCTTGTGGACTCCACCCTCCTACTTTATACCTCCTTCGTAGCCAGAAACTCCCTTAACGTCCCACCTTCCAGCAGCAAATGTATCTGCATTGTCAACAATCATGACATCTTTCCTCTTATGTCAGAGGAAGGAACATAGCTCCTCCTAATAATTAATAATAAAATAATAAGAACACTCACAATATACTTGTGTCCCCTGTCCTATATAAAGTTATATGCTCCACCTGTGCTCTAGATAGCATCCTCTCCTCCTCCTCCCCAGCTTTTCTGTTATCTCTTTCCCTTCAAATTCAAGTCCCTCAGACTTCTACTCCCAGCCAAGATAGAGAAACAGTGACAAGATTTGTCCTCCCACCTGAAACAACTTAAAAAAAAAAAAAACTGGAAATCAGACAATAAAAAGCAGTGAGAGACAATAAACAAAATGATCCATCTGACTGCCCTTTGCTCAATGCCTTAAGAGAGTTTCCAGGCTGCAGCACAGGGAGAGTAGCTCCAGTGGAGTCTGGCGAACTACCAAATATGAGGAGATAGGGCTGAGTCTTAATCAGAATTTGCAGGACAAAGTGACAACTTCACAGAGAACTCAGGAGATCTACAGAGAGTCCCACTCAAGTAGTCAACAGAGTAATGATGCATACATGTGTGTAAGGAAACTTCTGGAGGTTGAGGAAAGAACCACCTGAAAGCATAAAAGAGAACAGTAACCTGAGTTCACACAGGACCAGGAATAATACCTTCTACCAGCCAGACTGGAAAAGCTCAGCATTCATAGGCTATTGGGTAGAATACTAAATCTTAATTCTTAGCAGTGGAGAACGATTAACCCAAAACACTAATTCGGTCCCAACTAACAAATCCTAAAATCAAGACCCAAAAGGAACAAGCTGCACCACAGTTTAAGAATATTTACAATAATACAAAAAATATCCATCACCTAACAAAGTCTGAAGTCCAATCAAAATTACAAAAAAGCAGGAAAATATAACCTGTAAGAAGGTAAAAAAATCAATCAAGTGAAAGTGACCCAGAATTGGCAAAGATATTAGAATTAGCAGATGAAGATATTATAACAGTTATTGTAGCTGTACTCTATGTGTTCAAAAAGCAATAGGAAAGACTGAGATACAGAAGATATAAAAAAGAGAAATAAACCCTCTGAGATGAAAAATACACTAGATGGAATTAATAGCATATTACACATTTCAAAATGAAAATGACTGAACTTGAAGAAACAATAAAACTATCCAAAAGAGGGAGGAAGCAGGCAAGCAGGCAATAAAAAAGAGATAGAGCATCAAGAAGCACTAGACAATTTCAAGAGGCCTGTTATGAATGTAATTTGAGTACTGGAAGAAGGAATACACTGGGAGTGAAAAACAAAGTACTTGAAGAAGTAATGGCCAAGTTCCTGCCAAGCATCCCTGTGATGGTGACATCATCTTTAAATCCTGTATGACAATCCCTCATGCACCATCATGCCCAGCGAAGACAGGGCAACCTAAAAGTCTAACCACTTCCTTAAGATCATTCAAATTTTGGATCACTGTCCAAAATGCCTCACTGTAGAAACAGACAATAGGGGCTTCCAAGCAGATGCAGCAGATTTGCATGTCCCTCCTCAGGAAACTATGCTAATGGGCAAGAACACCATGATGTTCAAGGCCATCCAAGGACATCTGGAAAACAACCTGGCTTTGGAGAAACTGTTGCTCCTATCTGGGGGAATGTGGACCCTGTGTTCACTAAGATGGACCTCAATGGATCTGGGACATGCTGCTGGCCAACAATGTGCCAGCTGCCATTTGTGCTGGTGCCACTGTCTCATGTGATATCATTGATCTGGGGCCCAAGAAGACCTCTGTATTAGTCAGCTCAAGCTGCCATAACAAAATACATAGACTGGGTGGCTTAACCAGAGGTCCCCAACCTATGGTGAGTTGTATAATTATTTCATTATATTAGGTCATTAAATATGAAATGTCCAATTTCAAATCAAAAGTGTAGTTTATTGTATCTCAAACAAGAAGCAGTACAATTAATCCAAGTATGCATGTAAACGTACCACACAATTTTGTCATCTTAACAGTAGTTTATATCAGCAGCAGAGAAACCTGGAAAGAGAGTGTCCACAAAATTATGAAAGGCATTTTCTACAGCTTGTTGAGAATTGGATATTTTTCCTTGCAAGAAGTGGTCCTGGCAAGGCGTGGTGGCTCACGCCTGTAATCCTAGCACTCTGGGAGCCCGAGGCGGGCGGATCGCTCGAGGTCAGGAGTTTGAAACCAGCCTGAGCAAGAGTGGGACCCTGTCTCTACTATAAATAGGAAGAAGTTAATTGGCCAACTAATATATATAGAAAAAATTAGCCAGGCATGGTGGTGCATGCCTGTAGTCCCAGCTACTCGGGAGGCTGAGGCAGGAGGACTGCTTAAGCCCAGGAGTTTGAGGTTGCTGTAAGCTACACTGATGCCACGGCACTCACTCTAGCCTGGGCAACAAAGTGAGACTCTGTTTCAAAAACAAAAAAAAAAAGAAGTGGTCTGAAGCCTGGATAAAATGGTAGTCAGTTGGTGCAAGGTCTGGTGAATATAGTGGATGACAGAGAGATTCCAAGTCCAGGTTCTGTAGTTTGAGCAGTGTTGTTTGTGTGACATGTGGTTGAGCATTCTCTTGCAAGAGGATTGGCCTGTCCCCATTGACCAATCTCGGCTGCTTAATCATAAGCATCCTCATCATTTTGTCCAAGTGGCTGCAGGAGACATATGCTGTAATTGACTGACAAAGTTTTCTGAAGCTGCAGTGGATAATACCAGCACTGGACCAACAAACAGACATCACTAGCTTTTTTTTTTTATGAATATTCGGTTTTGGATTATGTTTCAGCACTTTATCTTTATCCAACTATTGTGCCAAATGCTTGCAATTGTTAAAAAGAGTCCATTTTGCATCAGACATAATGATACAGTGTAGAAATGGTTTGCCTTTATGTTGAGACAGCAAAGAAAGGGAAGCCTCAAGAAAATTTCTCTTCTGATGCTTGTTTAATTCATGCAGAACCCATCAGCCTCTTTACCTTGCAGATGTTTCAAATGGTCCAATATTGTTGGAACAGTAACAACAAACCTTGCTACTAATTCATGCATAGGTTGAGATGGATTTGCTTCCACTACAGCTTTCAGCTCATCATTATCCACTTTGGTCTCAAGTTGCCCACGTGGCTCATTTTCAAGATTAAAATTACCACAATGGAACTTCTCAAACCATCAAAGTATTGTGTGTTAATTAGCTACTTCCTTCCCAAACACTTCATTGATATTTTGAGCTGTCTGCACTGCATTGGTTCCATGATGGAACTCATCTTAGAAAATAACATGAGGTTTTTACTTAACCATAGTTTCACAAAACTTGCTCTTAAAAAAAATCTGGCCGGGCACGGTGGCTCAAGCCTGTAATCCCAGCTCTCTGGGAGGCCGAGGTGGGCGGATCGTTTGAGCTCAGGAGTTTGAGACCAGCCTGAGCAAGACCCCATCTCTACTATAAATAGAAAGAAATTAATTGGCCAACTAATATATATAGAAAAAATTAGCCGGGCATGGTGGCACATGCCTGTAGTCCCAGCTACTTGGGAGGCTGAGGCAGCAGGATTGCTTGAGCCCAGGAGTTTGAGGTTGCTGTGAGCTAGGCTGACGCCACGGCACTCACTCTAGCCTGGGCAATAAAGTGAGACTCTGTCTCAAAAAAAAAAAAAAATCTGCAAGATAGTCACAAGCCAAAGCATGTGTTTGAAAGACTGAGGATATACCTTCATAATAAAATTAAAACAAGTAGTGTCAAAGTGAAATGTCAGAGATATCAACTGTCAAACTTAGTACTTAAGGAAAGTGGATATTTCATACTTAATACAACCCCACAGTGTTTGTCAGTACAGAGAAAATTATGCATTTTCACTTCCTAGAGCAGGGGTCCCCAAACTTTTTGGCACCAAGGAATGGTTTCATGGAAGACAATTTTTCCGCAGACTGGAGGATAGGGGGATGGTTTGGGGAATGACTCCAGGGCATTACATTTATTCTGCAGTAAAATCCCTCTGCTGATGATCATCTGTATTTGCAGCAGCTCCCCAGTGCTGGCATCACCTCCTCAGCTCTACCTCAGATCATCGGGCATTAGATTTTCATAAGGAGCATGCAACCTAAATCCCTTGCATGTGCAGCTTATAGTAGGGTTCACACTCCTATGAATCTAATGCAGCCACTGATCTGACAGGAGGTGGAGCTTATGTGGTAATGCCAGCAATGGAGAGCACTGTAAATACAAAGGCTGTAAATACAAATGAAGCTTCACTTGCCCACCTGCCGCTCAGTGTGGCCCGTACAGGTTACCAGTCAACGGCCTGAGGGTTGGGGACCCCAGTCCTAGAGGGTACATGCAACATTGTCATTGTATGTTTATAGATTGGTTACCCAACCGTTGCGTCTGTACCCTATTTGATCATTAGGGGTACAAGCGGGTCTGGCTTTGTCTGGGGTGACTGATTGCATCTTCCCACTTGCTGAAAAGATCCAGGCCTTGCTGGCTGAACCATCTGCATGTGTGGCTGCTGCCCCCATAGCCACTACCACCTCTGCTGCTCCTGCTGCTGTCACAACACTGATGCAAAGGAAGAGTGGAGGAATTGGACGAGAATACAGGATTTGTTATCTTTGGATAACAAATATAGGATTATATTTGAGTAAAATATAGGATTTTATCTAATCATCAAAAGGCAATCAACTCAGCCAGCTTCACTTGTGAAAAGAAAATAAAGATTTATCTCTGAGAGATAAAGAGATTCTAAGGAAGAAGGCAAGGTGGCAGACTAGCAACATCCAGTCACCAGATCATCTCAAAAAGAAGAAAAAATTTCAGGTGTAAAAGCAGAGCCCAGGTGAAATGCTGAGGGAAAGGTACCAGAACTTACCCTTACTGGAGATCCCATGGGAAGAAGTTGCAGAGCAGAACAAGGAAGAGCAAGATTTTGGCACAGACTGACCTCTGAGGGATTTGGAGTCCAGCAGAAAGAGTAGGTGGGAGTGTTTACTTTTCCTCCCCCCACACCTATGGCATCTACAGCTTCCAATCTGTCAGAAAGCCCTTTTACCCTGACAGATCCAAGCACTGCTGCCACGGGCAAACTGAGAGCATCCTGGGAACAGAGTACTGGGTGGCAGGCCCACATAGGGTCGCTTCCCTCCATCACAGACCCAAGCTGAGACAGTGAGTGCAATAGTGCCTGCACACATGTCAGGTGCTTCTACCCTATCAGGGAAGTCACAGCCCCTCAGTCTCACTGTCACTGGATCCCACATGAACATTCCCAGCATCCATTTGGACTATGACAACCACAAAGGAACAGGGAGATAGAAGAGACCAGGAATATTTTTGGGCTGCCCCAAGGACTGGGAAGTGTTGTGAATGCTTTTTGGGACAGAAGAAGGTGGAATGCCTGCACTTGAGAGCCCCTGGCTTGTGATCCAAAGTTGTCTGCACCCCTCCCAGTGAAGATGTGCGTGCAGAGAGGAGTCCACAGGGTAGGAGAGTGCCCCAGCCCAGAGCAGAAGCAGCATCAGAGCCCAGGAAGTAATGTGGAGTCAGGAATTTCCCCTCTTCCAACCACCCAGTGTTGTGGACATAGCTGTCTCTGGAGTATAAACTCTGGGCACAGGTGTGCTATGGGACAGTGAGTTCCAGGCTTGCAGAGGGGGTACATCCCCAGTAGTACTCTGCTCAGCATGCCCAGGTTCTCCACAGAGGGTGTGGCTCCTTTTCCTCCCTGCACAGACAGGCCATGTTTCTGCAGCTGTCCCAACCTAGGAATGTCAGCCCTCAGGTCTCCACATTGCTGGATCCACAGCCAATGCGCCCCAGCACCCATTCGGACTGCAGCAGCCTTGGGGAACTGGTGGGTCCCAGGGGAACTGTGGGTCTCCTGGAGCTTGGGCATTCAGGGTAGGCTGCTTCCAGCCAAGAGGAGAATACAGTACACCAGAGAGCCCCTTAGGACAAAGAGGATCAGGGTACCAGCTCCCCACAATTTGGGGCCTTCTCCTTCTCTTCTTCCTCCCCTCCCCTGACCACCACTGCTGTTTCCAGGGAATATGAGAGAAAGGTACCAGAACTTACCCTTACTGGAGATCCATAGGAGGATCCATGAGGGTTCCATAGGAGACGATTGGGCCAGGGCACTTGGGAGCAGCTGCCCGCCTCTAATAGACTGCCTATGACACTCAGGCTTCCATGGAGCTTGGGGCTCACTCTTGTCCCTCTAAAAAGCTGCAGCAAATGCTTTTGTGCACACCAAGGACAAAAACTACCATCTCCACTGAGGGAGGGCAGGGCTAGCAGTGCTCTGCCCAAGCTGCTGTCTCTTTGGGGAGGAGCCTACCCTTCCTGGAGGCAAGTCCCTGGCACAACTATTCCTCTCCCTCCAGAAAATTTCAGCCACAGCCCACAGCTAGTCTGGTAGCCCTACATATAGCCCTGAACTGCCTCTACCACCTCTGCTGCAGCTGGGCCAGGGTGGGAGCTGGGAATTTGGGCTCTTTTGGGCCCCCAAATGACAAAGACTGCTTTTACTGCCGAGAGACAGGTGTGAGCAGCTTGTGTGCCCGATAGCTGCCTACCTCTGCTAATCTCTTCAAGAGGGACCCACCCCTCCTGTCTCAGGCTCACAGTGCATCCATACTTCTCCTGTCTAATCATTCTTCAAAGCAGGAGACTGTCGTGTCCCTCACTATCAACAGACAGCACCTGAATTCAGGGAGGCTTAAGGGCAAGTTTGCCAGCCTGGCCTCGGTCTGGTCCCCTCAGGATTCAGTATGCCATCCAGGGACCTGGAAACTAGAGATTACCTAACCTAACCCACCATCACTGGCACCTGAACACTCTCCCAGGAGTCTAAGGTCCAATTGACCTGAACTGCCAGCAACACTAAAGTGGGTACCTACCTGCACAAGCTGAACGCAATGTACTTCTCCCTCTCTACACTGAGCAGCAGAGTTCCCAACAGAGGGGTACAGGTGAACCACAAAACTATCTGTTTTTCACTGAGGGAAGAGGTTTCAGATGAGAAGCAATCAGCATAAGAACTCTGGCAATATGAAAAAACGGGCTGTTTTGACATCCCCCAAAGGATCACACTAGCTCTCCAGCAATGGACTCCAATCAAAATGAAATTTTTGAAATGTCAGATATGGAATTCAAAATATGGATCACAAGTAAAGTTCAATGGGATCCATGAGAAAGCTGAAAATCAACAAAGAGAAACAAAAAAAAATAACTCAGGACATGAATGAAAAATTCACTAAAGAGACAGATACTTAAGAAAAAATAACAGAACTTTTGGAAATAAAAGAGTCATTTGGGGAATTTCAAAATACAGAAAGTTTTAACAACAGACTAGATCAAGCAGAAGAAAGAATTTCAGAGCTTGATTACAAAGCTGTCAAATTAAACCAGTCAGTCAACAATAAAGGAAAAAGAGTCAAGAGAAAAGAACAAAGTCTCTGAGAAATATGGGATTATGTAAAACATATAAATGTAAGAATCATAGGCATCCCTGAGGGAGAAGGAAAAATAAAAAGCATGGATAGCTATATGAGAGAATAATGGAAGAAAACTCCCCTGGTCTTGCTAGAGATTTAGATATCCAGACATAAGAAGGTCACTGGACTCCTAGAAGATGCATTTCAAACAGGACATCACCAAGACACATAATCATCAGTCTGGACAAAGGCAAAGTGAAGGAGAAAATCCTGCAAGCTGTAAGAAGATAGCACCAAGTAACTTACAAAGGAAAACCCATCAGACTAACAGCAGACTTCTCACCAGAAACCACAGAAGCCAGAAGGGATTGGGGTCCCATCTTTATTGTCTTCTTATATAGAATAACAACTTAAATAGAATAGAAGCCACGAATTCTGTATCCTGCAAAACTATGTTTCATAAATGGAAGAGAAATAAAGTCTTTTATTTCTCAGACAAGTAAACACTAAGGAATTTGTCACCACTAGACCTGACCTACAAGAAATGCTCAGAAGTGCTCTGAACACTGAAAAGAATGGTCAGTACTCACCAGTGTAGAAATACCTGAAAGTAAAAACTTACGGCTCCTATAAAACAGTAACACAGGGAGACAACAAAGCAACTAGGTAACAATCAACATGACGACTAGAACAGTATCTCATTTGTCAATATTAACATTAAATGTATACAATCTAAATGTCCCACTTAAAAAGTATAGATTGACAGATGGATAAAAAAAAAAATAACTGTAAATCAAAACTACAAAATGAGATACTATCTCACACCCATAAAGAAGGCTGCTATCAAAAAAACAGAAAGTGGGCGGGCACGGTGGCTCACGCCTGTAATCCTAGCACTCTGGGAGGCTGAGGCGGGCGGATTGCTCGAGGTCAGGAGTTCAAAACCAGCCTGAGCAAGAGCGAGACCCTGTCTCTACTATATATAGAAAGAAATTAATTGGCAAACTAATATATATAGAAAAAATTAGCTGGGCATGGTGGCATGTGCCTGTAGTCCCAGCTACTCGGGAGGCTGAGGCAGCAGGATTGCTTGAGCCCAGGAGTTTGAGGTTGCTGTGAACTAGGCTGACACCATGGTACTCACTCTAGCCTGGGCAACAAAGTGAGACTCTGTCTCAAAAAACAAACAAACAAACAAAAAACAGAAAGTAAGTATTGGTGAGGATGCAGAGGAATTGGAACACTTGTGCACTGTTGGAAAGAATGAAGAGTGGGGAAGTTGGAGAAAGTTCTAGTGGATTGAGGTATCAGTGGGAGCGGCCAGGTGGCAAGAGGAGCCGTTACAGGAACTGGAGATTAAACCTGATCAAGATGACAACCTCCCAAAAGCACCAAGATTTTGTGGCAGAGCCTATGGGGGAAAAGCCAGTGAGGACCCTCACTGGGATTGGTGAAGTCCTGGGGAAGAAGCTGGAGGAAAGGGGCTTTGATAAGGCTTATGTGGTCCTTGGCCAGTTTCTGGTACTAAAGAAAGATGAAGACCTCTTCCAGGAATGGCTGAAGGACACATGTGACACCAATGCCAAGCAGTCCCAGGACAGCTTTGGCTGCCTTCGAGAGTGGTGCAACGCTTTCTTATGATGCTCTCTGGGAATCCCACAATCCCTAGTCACAGCATTGAGTTTTCAGAATTTGCAGCTGAGTGTCCTCTACAAAGGAAAAGATTTTTGTTGCTGTAGTCACCTCTGATGTACTCCAGGGTCTTTTGGGAGTTTTCTTCCCTTACCATTTCAACTTTTTTGCAATTCTTGCTCTTGCATGCATCTCCCTTCTCCTTCCACTGCCAGTTCCATGTTAGCAGTCTCCAGTTTTCTGAGTGGATTCCTGGTCCCTTCCCTCACCTACACCTTTAACCTCCAGTCTGTTTGGTGCCATTTGACTCCTTTTTTTGGCAGAACAGTCACTGTCCTTGTAAAGATTTTTAGATTAATAAAGTCAGTGGCCTTCAAAAAATAAAAATAAATAAAATAAATAAAAATAAAAAAAATAATGAAGAGTGGTGCAGCTGCTATGGAAAACAATAATGTGGTTCCTCAAAAAATTAAAATTACCATATAATGAAGCAATTCCATTTGTGGGTATATATTCAGAAGAATTGAAAGCAAAGTCTTGAAGAAACATATGTACACGCATTTTCACAGCAGCACTATTCACAATAGCCAAAAGGTAGAAACAACCAAATGTCCATCAACAGATGAATGAATAAACAAAATGTGGTACACATATACATGCTATAGCATATATCAGAATTTCCTTCTCTTTTAAGGCTGAATAATGTTCTTCTGCATGTATGTGGAATATTATTCAGCCTTAAAAAGGAAAGAAATTCTGATACACACTACAACACAACCTTGAGGACATTATGCTAACAGAAATATGCCAGTCACAAAAAGCATACTATTCCAATTATATGAGGTACCTGGAGTCATCAAGTTCATAGAGGCAGAAAATAGAATAGTGGATGCCAGGGGCAGCGGGGAGGGAGGAATGGGTAATTGTGGTTTTAATGGATACAGAATCTCAGTTTGGGAATACAAAAAAGCTCTGGAGATAGATGGTGCTGCGGTTGCACAACAACGTGAATGTGCTTAATGCTACTTAACTGTATGCCTAAAAATGATTAAAATGACAAACTCGATGTTGTGTATACTTTACAACAAAAAAACTTTTAAAAAGGAGGTTCTCATTTTGTACATAATTATACAGCAGTTTTTATCCTATGTATCTTCCACTTCATTCTTTAAAAAATATCTAATACTTAAATGTTCTTTTACTTTAAAAGAAAGCTGAGAATATTGTCTTGTATACTTACACTGGCCAAAGTTTTACTCTTTTTCTACACCATACATACCTATGTGATTTAAATAGTAAACTATGCTGTAGTTACTAAGAAGACAAATCAGGAAACTGAAGGAACAAAAGGTATCTTCACGAAATTTTTCTCATTTGAGAATCGAGTGAGAATAGAAAGACCAGTTCTAGGCTTAAGCACCTGTATGGCTCATGTACTTTTCCTCATGTATATTTTCCTGAAAAATCTGGCTAAAAAACACTTTTATTAAGTTAACTTGTTTACAGGAAACAGTGAAAGTTTTTTTGAATAACAACAAGTGTGGTTCTATGTATATTTATTAAATGAATTTTTATTCTGTGTCAGCTCCACTTTTTGTCATCATGATATAATAATTATCTGCTCACATAGACTAATCTGTCAAGGATATTAGTCATAACAGTTCCAAAGAGTAGTAACTGCATGGAATCTGTTTACAGACATTGGTGCTAGATGGCACATATTATGTGTTTAAAAAAAAACAAAACATTATTTTTGAGACCAAAAAGAAAAACTTTAAAAAAAGACTTTCAATACAGCTTCCAGGTAGAAGGCACTGTCAGTGTGGAATTGGCACTGCCTTATCTAGCAAAACATGCAAGAAAAGGAAGAATAAATAACTAGCGTTTATGCCCTAAGCCCATTTCTAATAAGAAATCTTTAACAAAATCTTTAACAGAATCATTTCACATTCTTCAAAGTACTTAACAAAGTTTGCTAATTTGGCTCACAGAAGAAAATCTGTAGGACTTTAGTGTGCTCATTTCCCAGTGAGATTAGGATTCTACTAAAAACCACAAAGTGAGTTCCAGCAGGAGAAATTTTTTTTAAAAATCTATGGCTTAGCTTTAAACACTTTGTGCTAATAAAACCCAGTAAGAAAAGAAATGCCATAGTTAAGTTGGACTTGTAACCTGAGAAGTATCACAAGCCAACAAAACAAAAAGGACAGCATCCTTTTATATAAAAATTACTCCACAAACTTTGGTGATATATGAGTTCATGCAGGGGCGTAAAGAAGGTACTACTAAGTACCTTGTTAGTGCCAGGCACTTGTGAGGGGTTCAGTATGACCCAGTCCCTGCTCTTGAATGCCATCCAGTAATCTTCAAAACAGTCTCATCAACTCCTTCCCTTCAAATGCTCCTTCAGCTTTTGCCAGGAGTCAACTAAAAGGTCCTCTCCTTGAAGAGACTTTATTATCACTCTAAAGCTCCCCTAGACTATGTAACACTTTTCTTTCTAGGTAACATTTTTTTCTTTCTGTATAACACTTTTCACGATCTCTAATTACCTTTATTATTATGTGATTATGATTATTACTTATTATTTTCTCCCATACACATTTAG
Source organism: Mirza zaza (assembly GCA_008750895.1). Taxonomy (NCBI): domain Eukaryota; kingdom Metazoa; phylum Chordata; class Mammalia; order Primates; family Cheirogaleidae; genus Mirza; species Mirza zaza. The sequence goes on along the minus strand of VSMD01003940.1, from coordinate 51,374 downwards.
AATGCAAGCTCCATAAGTGAAGAAATGACTGTCTTCTTCACCACTGTATCCTTGATTTCTAGCACAGCATATGACACTGTAGGCACCCAAATACTTGCTGAATACATGAAAACAGTAACTGTAACCAGGATAAGCTTCCTGATAACCAACATTTTCTCAAGTTAGTTAGCCCCAAATCCCCAGATTTGGCTCCTTAGTTATCAAGGAGTATACTGGGTACTCACCTCTACCTGAGTAACATTGATGACCAGCACTACCACCATCAACACTGCAAGCAGACAGCAGAAAAGCCGTAGTTTGAAGAAACTGGTCCACATTTTCTGGCTGTGTCTTGATCACCCATGGCCGACACCATGCTACCTTCACTCCTCAAAACTCCATGTCTTTGTTTTTCTAAGCTGCAGATGAGCTTTCAGTTTAATTTGCTTCTATCCTGCTAGTAGCCTTAAGAGTTCTTTATGTAGAGGAGAAACTGCAATTGGTTCAAGAAGCACATTTTTCTTCAAAGAACTCCTTCAAAGAGGGAAAATGAGAGAAGAACATCACCAACTGCAATAGCCTAGGGTGGTGTAAGAGGAAAAACACATTTCCTCTTCCCTAACCTTGTCTAAGCCCAAAGTCATGAAGAGAAAGCAATGAACCAGAGCACAGTAATGTCTAGTCCATTTCCAAACAATCTCCTCAAAGTGTCCTTTCCAAATGCCAGGCTTCCGTGTAAATACAGTAATAATTCCCCTATTGTCTATTTAGGTTTTAACATTTAAGACAGCAAAGGAGAATGTCTTTAAACTCAAAAATTATACAACAAAAGTAACAAATTTCTACAGAGTTCTCAGTAGATAAAATCACTTCCCTTTCCTTATGGTTTAAGTTACATAACATTACTATATTAACTATATTTAAAGAATATTAGGAGGAAATTTTGTGTTTTTATGAAGAGCTCTGGGATATTGTGCAAACCATCCTGACACTCTAAAACACAAGGAATGCCGCCCCTCTGTATGGCAGGAGGCAGGAAATACCCTTTGTTTCCAGCTCTCCCCACCACATATGTGGTCCTGGGGCTCCCTCATCAGAGTAACAAGGCATAGGAGGACACCTGCCCTGAAGATGTGAGGGATGAAAGTTAAGCTTAAGGAGTGGGTAACAGGACCCCCCAAATCCTTTATCACGCCTGCAAGAAGCAGAGGACTTCAGAGGCAGCCACTCCCAGCTCTTCTCTCATGTAACAAATTCAAAATGCTCTCTCCAGTTGCTATTTAGATATAGGTTAACAGAGAAGGTCCTAATATTTTGTCCCCAGACAGGCTTTCCATGGAGGGTAGGGTACAGAGGTAAAGGTGGAAATGGGTACGTAATTCCGTAATCAAGGTGCAGAATACCTCAGAATAGGTCAGCTGCGTCCATGCTCCCCTCAACTTTGTGCTGGACTTGGCGAGCCCCCATTCTCTCTGCCCTCTGCTTAACCTGTCTGAACCGTTCCCATACCACAATGACCACACCAACCCTTCCCCAAAGCAGCTTCAGAAAGGAGAGAAGGCTGAGCTATCCCAACATGCTCTCCATCCTGACAGCATCCCATAGCATTTACCATTTTCACTTCTCAGCTGATCTCTATTTGTATGTGTTTTTATCTTTCCAACTAGACTATACTAATTATGACTATATTTTAAAAAAACAGAAACCGTATCCCAGAGAAAAAGCAACTTAATGATAAAGTATCAGACTTTTCTGATTCGCTCACAGTACTTAGTTCTTTACATGGTATATACCTTGATTCAACAATCCACTCAAGAAATAATTATGGAGACTTACTCTGTACTACAGAGTGTACTAAGAGTCAGAAATTCCCCTTGAAAAGCTTATACTCATATCAGAAAAGATGTCATTCCCTTCTAAAAAAGGAATAAATCCATCACTCCTAGCTATCTCCACAGGGATGCTAGGCACTAGTGAAAGACTGTACTTAACCATCTCATGTCCCGCAACACCACCTCTCTCCAATACGCAGGCACTCACTCACCTCAAAGTGCCTAAAAATTCTGGAAAGGAAATGGCTGTAAAACAGAGAATAACTATTTCACCAAGGCCCCAGCTGTTCTGTTATATAAACCCCTCTCAGAGAAATGGACATAAATATCGTGGATTTCTCTTATGACTAGAGAGGGAGAAGACTTAAGATGGTATTCCACAGGAATTTAGCTGCACTATGGCAGGCATGGTCCGTGGGCTGTATGGATACCAGCCATGTAAAGGACGTCAGTGTGGGCCGGGCACGGTGGCTCACGCCTGTAATCCTAGCTCTCTGGGAGGCCGAGGTGGGCGGATCCTTTGAGCTCAGGAGTTCAAGACCAGCCTGAGCAAGAGCGAGACCCCATCTCTACTATAAACAGAAAGAAATTAATTGGCCAACTAATATATATAGAAAAAAATTAGCCGGGCATGGTGGCACATGCCTGTAGTCCCAGCTACTTGGGAGGCTGAGGCAGCAGGATTGCTTGAGCCCAGGAGTTTGAGGTTGCTGTGAGCTAGGCTGACGCCATGGCACTCACTCTAGCCTGGGCAATAAAGTGAGACTCTGTCTCAAAAAAAAAAAAAGGACGTCAGTGTGGCTCAGAGCCAGTTAGCAGCAGCACAGCAGCAGTCGGTGGTGCAGAAGGATAGCAGAGGCAGCAGACTCCAAAGCTAAAGTACAAGGTTATAGGCAGCAATGCAAATAGCCCCTCACAGCCAGAGAATCCTACTGGCAATAATTATGGAGGGCCATGCCAGGAAAAGACCTGACTTTATAAGTAGAGCACTGATATTTGAGAGACCCATTTGTACACCTAAGTAGATGTCGTCTGAGACACACCAGATAAACCTCTCTTTGAAAAGATATATACTAAAATGTTAACAGTTGTCAATTCTGGGCAGTTTTGTTTTCTCCGTTATCTATATGTCCTAATTTTTCTCCAGGAAATAAAAATCACAGATATAAAACATAATGCAGATTCCTAAAAATAAAAATTAAAGATGAGACATGAAGAGAAACAAGGCATTAAATCACATTTGGGGAAATAATTCTGTTTAAAATGAAAGATTTCTAAATGAAAGAAGAAACCTGTAACAGATTTGTGGTATTTTCCTATAAATATAAAACCCAGACATTATAACAAGAAAGCTATTTGCAAAAGGAGCAGGAAAATATCATTTGGTATCTCAAATAGCCTTAGAACCAAATGAGAACGATAGTACTAGATGTGAATGACTCTAGAAAAAAGGTCCTCAGATCAACGAAAAAACATATATATAAATTCAATGAAATTTATCTTTTTTAGAAATTCCCCAGGAAAAGATGCTTATAAGAACTAAGCAAGTAGAGTTTACAGCTAAATTTCCTTCCAGCATGAAATCCTGAACTCAGGTAATTGTGACTACAGGCCCTTATTCTTTTCTTGCCACATTTAAAGCAAGCATTAATGTTTTTTCTTCTTTATACCATTTCTGCTGCAACAGAAATACGTACATGATATACAAGTTAAAGATACAGAAAATAAAGTAAAAAAATTAGAAATTAAAAGAACAGTTTTATAGGCAGACAGTTATACATACAAGTATAATATAGTGGGGGAAAGGAATATGTCCCTTTTCTACTAAAAAGAAACAGTATCTGGCTATGTAAATACATTAACTCCAACCTGGTATATCACTCTCGGACCTTAGCTGAAAGTCAAAACTTTATAAACAGCAATATAACTGGAAGAAATGTAAACCAAGCTGGGCATAGTGGCACATGCATGTGGTCCCAGCTACTCGGGAGGCTGAGGCAGGAGGATCGCTTGAGCCCAGGAGTTTGAGGTTGCTGTGAGCTAGGCTGATGCTCTAGCCTGGGCAACAGAGTGAGACTCTGTCTTAAAAGAAAAAGAGTTCAAGACCATCCTGGGCAATATGGCAAGATCCCCATCTCAAAAAAAAAAAAAAACAAATGTATATACATATATATAAAGATAAAAGCTCCAAATGTTATTTTTCTTAAAGACTATCATAATCATGTAGTTCAATGATCTAATAATCTTATTTTCCACTATGGAAACAAGAGGAAAACAAAAGGTATCTGTATAGATCTAAAAGTTATAATTCAAGGAATTTGAACAGCCTTGTTTTCCAATTGTTTGTGAAGTGTCAGACCACCACTTATTCGTGCCTTATTTTTATGCGCAAAGGACAAACAAAAAAGTTAAAGGTATGGTCTGTCTTGCATGTGGAACCCAGTATTTGTTGTAACTGTTCTGCCAAATTTTGATTAAGCCTAGCTCCAAGTCCAAGACATGTACTGGCCAATCTCATGTTGTTAACCCTGTGGCAATAACCCCAGAATGCCATTAGGTACCTGACTTCCTATTCCCATCTCACAGAGAATTACAAAGTGGTTGCTTACATCACTTGGAATTACAACTGTCAGTAACACAAATGAAACCTGAGTTCAGTACTAAACAAAGAAAATTAGACAGCAACCCCATCCTCTGGGGAGCTAATGTTCTCAGACAACCATTTCACAAAGACAATATATCAACCATACAGAAACTGTCCAGTGTCTGGGACAGTCCCTGTCCTAAATACTCTAACCTATTATCCACATAAATCTAATTTTACTAGTCAGAGGAAGTGTCTGGATTTTAAATTCAGTATATATGTTCCCCTAAATAGTAGACATAAGTACAGATTTACATGGAATATATCTAAACTTAAATGTTAATATTTCAAACTTTCCAAAGAGCAACTGTATTTCATAGAGTGCTAAGTTAAGATCTTGAAACCTAACAAGGCAAGATCTATAGAAAGAGGAACTGGAGACCCATCCAAGACTATGGAAATGATGGATCAACAAAATAAGGTCAATGCTTGAACAAAGATGAAGCAGGGACGGTAGTCTGCTAGTTTCCACAGATTCCATTTCTCTTTCATGTCCCCCAACTTCAAATGCTCAAAGTGCTGACTTAACCAAACCTTCCCTTTTCCTTCTTCCAAAGCAGGGCCCATGCATTCATGGAGATTACATGGCAGGTGAAGTAATCAAATCAGTTAAATAACTCACATAGGACTAAGTGCTCTAATAAAAACAAAATCAGGCACATTGATAGGTTGTGGTACTCAACCCTGCATGTGCATTAATGATCATCATGGAAGCTTTTAAAAACACCAATGCCTGGGCCCCACCCAACCAATTAAATCGGAATCTGTGGCAGTAGGCCTAAGAAACAGCTTTTTAAAAAAGGTCCCCAGATGATTATAATATACAGCCAAGTAGTAGAACCTCTAGTACAGGGTGGCCAAGGGATGTTATTTGCATCAGTTGGTAAAGGATAGCATTTCTGAAATGTTTGAATTGTAACTTACACTCTCCCCTCCGGACAATCCAATTCCAGGGAATGGGGAGAGCCAATCCCTCCCTCTTCAGTGACCTATTCCTTCGTTGCCTTTCTCCATAACAAACTGCAGCACTTTAACGGCCCCAGAGAGCTTCTGAGTATAACAGACATGGAAAAGAGATACTAAACAAAGTCAAAAAAAAGCAGAAGCCAAACATGACGGAGAAATGAATATATGCCACTGCTACCACTGCATGAAATCCATTAATTGCCAAGGTCTGGGAGTACTGCCATCTTCAAACACATCCTGACGTTCCAAATGATAATCCACCGCAGTGAGGAGGGGAGAGGCTCACCAGAGCAGTGTGATTCTTTATCTTTAGGAATGTGGCAACAATTCTCTTTTAGAGTAAATAATAAAAAGCAAGGAAATATTTACAGACAAGTTCACACAAATTTGGTATAAATTCTGCCTGAGAACCCCTTTTGTCACCCCCCTAGAGGGCCCTCCATCAGGTAGAGACGGGCGACGGGCCAGGGTCTCCACATCACACCTTGTAAAGTCATACTCGGTTCTCCTCATACGACCTGAATCTGATGTTCCAACACGGCAGCTCGAGAAGGCCAGAACAGTCCAACGTGTAACAGCACCGCCAGGCAAGAGGCAGCGGGTGCCCGGAGCAGCGATGAGGTAGATGGGGGACAGGGTTCGGGCGGGGAGGCGTCTCCAAGCGCACTGCACCGGGATAGGGGAGGTGGCAGGGAGAGCCGGGTCACCAGCTGCGGCCTGGAAGTCCGGGCCCCGCCGCGCCCCCGCAGTAAGTCCCGGGAACTGAGGATGGAGATGCTCGTGCCCAGCCCCACCGGGACCTGCCTCGGCTCGGGCTCCTCGGGTCCCAGGCTGTAGCAACCTGGGGCTCCAACTCTGTCCCCACCTTCGACCAGAGCCTCCCCTGCCTGGCCCCAGCGCCCGGGGCCATGACCCCGGGCTGCACCTCCTCCGCGCCGGGCCGGGGGCGCGGGAGCGGGCGCGCGCCGCACCCGCACACAGCCCGCGTCCCGGCACTCACCTCCGGGTCTCGCCGCGCGCCTTTGGCGCTCTGGCGGCCGGGAAACCCTGACGCCCTGATCTGTCGCCGCTGCGACAGGCCGCTCGCCCCCAGCTTCCCGGCGACGTCTCCTCACCGCCGACCCCGGCTACGATTGGTGGAGATCAGGTGGGGGCGGGCCGAGGACTTTGACTGACAGCCGCGCGCGCCGTGTGTAGCCGGGTGCCTAGCTCGCGAAGTTGGTGCCTCTGGCGCTCGGCGCCACCGGGCTCCTGGCGTGCGACTAGGCGCTGCAGCTCCCGCCCTCCGGTCTGGGGTCTGGCCCCTCTCGGACGTCAGAGTTCCCCTGCGAGGGAACGCCTCAAGGCTTTTCTCGTGTCAGCCAAAGTGCACAACCGGAGTTGGCCCTACTTGAGCGGTCTTTCCTGTACAATGGTACAATTTATTGTTCCCTGAACCAAGAAATGCGATTTGCCAAGCACGCGCACGGAGATCCAGGTCCTTGACTCTTTCCTTGCTTTGCAATTAATCGACTTCTTCTATTCGCCTACAAAACAACCCGTTCCTTTTAGTCTTACTGTACTGATTGATGTAGGTCTCCTGGCATGCCAGAATACCTCCTCCCCGCCCCAATTACGGGTTATTCAATTTTTATACATTCTTCTGTCTGGTAAAAAGTCGGTAGCAGTTAGCTGAAACATGAACGCAAAACAGTCCTGAGAAAACAGCACTTGCTCAAAAAACAGGAAAATATCACTGGCTGTTCTGTGTTTCTCTATGCGCTCGGAGCACAGTGGGGTTAACAGAATTAACCAGAGCAAAACACAGGCCCAAAAAGTAGACCTGCCCCCAGACTATTATCTCAAGACTGAAGAAGAATTAATATAAATTACAGCTGACATTAATTATTTTTGTATTTCTTGACCACAATGGACTGTGTGTGCTCATTCAGATGATTTCATGACAGGCCTGCATGCATGGGCAACCAGGCGCATGAATGGAATAAAGGGAATTTCTGCTATAAATCAGTCTGTTTTGGAGTAACCATTTCATGCTCCTCCTTTATGAGGAAATACAGCGTTCCAGGGCCTTTCGTTATCATAAAAGGTAGCTTCTATGCCTCTGTGCCTAATGAAGAAGAGCCCCATAGCTACTAGACTTCTTCTCTGATTAAGCTTTATCTCCCAGTAGGTGTACCTCCAGCTCCCTATCTTCATAGTTTGGTTAACAAGTGGCAAATACTTAGGCAGGACATGATGACTGCTAGGCCATGGTATTGGACCTCATTAACCACATTCTCCCCTAAGCACTCATAACCCTGAGGCATTTGAATGATCTTACCTATATTTTACAATCATAGCTACAAACAACAGCAGTCTGGACCAGAGGCCTATCCAACACTACCAGATTTTTAAAAGATTTCTCACTGCAAAGTCACCACACTCCCAACTCAGCATTATCCAGTGCAGAATACCATCATGCAAAGAATATGCACTTTGGATCCAGCCTGCCTGGGTCTGGACCACAGCTTTGCTTCTTACTAGCAGTGCCATCCCGGGCAAATTACTTAACTTTCCTCTCTGAGCTCAATTCCTCTATTGTAAATTAGAGGAAACACGACTTGCACTTAGGAACAAATGAGATGACAAATGAAAAGCACCTAACCTGGTGTCCCAAATCTCTTCCTCTTGAATATCCTATTATCTCAGGTTATGACATAGCATAAGGAATTTCTAAGTGTTCCATTTATGATAATCTCACCTGGAGAAAAGAAAGAAAGGAAGGGAGGGAGGGAGAAGAGGAGGGAATGGGGGCGGAGCGGGGAGAGGAAGAAAAGAAAGGTTTATATGATGATATGAAACCAAAGGAACTGGTCACTTCTGACCTTTCTGCAAAAATGGTTTAGATGCTAGTGTTTATTAACGCTAAACTTTATTTCCCTAAACAAAACAAAGCATGGACCTTCAGGGTAGATAAGTAAAAGCAAATTAAACCTGTTTATGATGCAGCTAATTTGGAGGACATTCACCAGCAAATCTGTCTCCATCTCTGATGGCAAAAGCTTGGGGCACAACCATTTCTGAGCCTAAGTCAATTAATGATTCAGTTCCCTTGTTTCCTCCTTTTGAACAAGTGACTGAAATCTGAGCCCCAAGGATGATCAACTTACTCAAAATTTAATGATTGCCATTACATTAAGTACCAACCACCCTATTACAAACACACCATGGTCTGTTAGAGGATGCTGCCAAGGGTAGGAAACTAAAGGGGAAAGGTAGTTCGTTCCAATACTGCAGTACTGCCTTGGTCCATGCCCTCAAATTAATGGGCATATATTCCTTATTTTAAATTCTTAATTGGTGATGGTTAATCTCATATGTATTGTTTAGGGGAAAATGTGATCAATTTTTTCCTCTACTCTTGAACCTCAGTAGTCCTCAAGTCAAATTCCACTGATAATCAGAATAACATCAGTAGCTTTTTTAAAAATAGGGATCCTGAGCCCTACCCTCAACCTGCTGAGTCAGAGTCCCAAGGGCAGGAGTACCTGAAATCCACATTTTGTAAAGTTCTTCAGATTTTCAAAGACTTATTTTAAAATTATTCCATTAATTTTAAAGATACAGTGAAATGAGTTCCTGTATACGGAAAGTTCACCCAACTTCCCTTAATGTTAACATGTTATATAACAATGGTATAACAATTACCAAATTAAGCAACACTAATACAACACTATTAACTATAGGCTTTATTTGTATTTCACCAGTTGTTCCAATAATGTTCTTTTTATGATCCAGAATCTAATCCAGAATACCATGTTGCATTTAAGTTGTGTCCTTAGTCTTTTCCAATCAGTGACAATTTTTTCAGTCTTTATCATAACCTTGAAACTTCTAAAGAACATTAAGGCATTTTATAGACTGTCCCTCAGTTTGTGTTTGTCTGGTGTCTATAATGATTAGATTGGGTTTTGTATTTGGGGGAGGAATACAGAGTGAAGTGTCCTTCTCATTGCATCAGATCAGGAACCATATGATAGTAACATGATTTATCAGTGGTGATATTAACCATCATCACTTGGTTGATGTGGTATCTGCTAGGCTTCTCCACAGTAGAGTTTCTAATTTTTCATCTCCATACTCTATTTGTTAGAATCGAGTTACTAAATCCAGCCCACACTTAAGAAAGGGGAATTACACTTTACCTTTTAAAAGGAGGTGTATCAAAGAATTTGTGGGCATATGTTAAAACCACAATAATAATCAATATATGTAAAGAAAGATGCTTCATAATTGCATGCTATGCAATTATGCTGTCTCTCAAAGTTTTGCACACTAATTATAGCGTTCGTCACTAGATGACTACAGTAGCAATTATTTTTGTGGTTTTCTAATGGTGATTTTTCTATTTCCCTCATTCCTTCTGCATTTATTATTTGGAAATCTATAAAACAAAAAGGAGTTCTCCCTTTTTCCCCACTTATTTATGCAATAGTTTATTTACATCAGGGTGCACTCATGGATATTTAATTTCTTGATTTATAATCTAATACTATTGTTATTTTGTTGCTCAAATTGTTCCAGTTTTGGCCATTGGGAGCTCTTTCAGGTTGGCTCCTGTGTCTTTTTGGCATGCCTCATTATTATTTATCATTTTCTTACTTTCTGGCACCATAAGATGATATGGGCTCATTTTGTTTTTCCTTGTCCTACCCCTGGAATCAACTATTCCTCCAAAGAGGTCTGTTTCCTTTAAGTAAACAATGGTAGGGACCAAGATCTGGGTAGTAGGTGTTTGTTGCAACTGGAGTGTCATTCTTTCTAGGCACTCTCAAGGTACAGAGCTAGAAATGTATGTGTTCACACTAACCCATGTATAAACACACATCTATATTTCCATAATTATCTGTATAAACGAGTTCATGTTGCTATCTCCAGCACCACAAGCTTCATTCTAGCATTTCCCTTTGCTTATTTGTAACTTCTTTCTCAAACAGTGAGATACCTGGCTATCATTATCTGTAATATGTTTACTTATTTGTTCAGCTCTAATATATATGCAGTTACAGAATGGATAACCCCTTCCCTCATAAGAAACAAATTTACCAACCAGAGTACAGCGTACACTTACAGTTCTTTTTGTCTTTAGCATTACATTATCCAGTCAAAACAATTTTTACAAAGTTACTTAGGTCATCTCCCTTTTTCTTCACCTCCTTCAGTGTGGTTGTCATACATTTGTAATACTGTTACTGTCATTTGTCATACTCTATATTCCGTTCTGAGATCCCCTGACATTCTTGAGATTTTTTTTTTTTGGCAAAACTTGCATAAAGTTTAGTCTTTGGAATGTACTGTTCTATGGATTTTGACAAATGCATAGATTCATGTATCCACAATCAGTACCATGCAGAGTATTTTCATCACCCTAAAAATTCCCACATGGAGCCCCTTTGTTGTCAATACATTTCTTAATCCCTGGCAACCACTAATCTGTTTTCTCTCCCTGTAGTTGCCTTTTCCAGAATGCCATATAAATGGAATCATACACTATGTACTCCCAAAATTTTGTTTACCAGAAAGTTTCGGAACTATTACTCTTACTAATTCAGATACAACCTGATAGAGCACCAACATCCACTTCATCACCAAACTGGGAGTCAGCTTCAATTTAGATGCACTTTAAAAGGGATATACATCCTCTCAGCTCTGTATGTTAAATTGTCTAAATTTGGAAGAATGTTGTTTGAGGTACAAAATGATTTTCTTTTCCTTCAAAGATGGATGAGAAAATACAAAAGAGGCTTTGCTTTCCTGCTGACTTTTTGTCCTCTCTTCAATGTGGACTTCCACTCCAACCAATTTGAGTTGTATTTGTTTCTAAACTATTTTATGCCAGTTATAATGTTATTGTAATCATATTATCTAATGACCTATTACATGAACCTTTGAAATCAAGTGTAAAAAGATAAAAACATTCAAGGAAAAAAAGTTGAGTGCTTTGGAAAGACTCAAAAGTGATCTCCTTAAAAGAGTAAAACAAAAAAGCTACTATTAAGTATGGCAAGAAAATCATCAAAGATTAGATGGAGAAATTATAAAAATCTAGAAGTATTCTACATTCAGATGGCTTTATAAATGTTTTTAAGTTCTCACTTTAAAGAATCTAAAAATTGAAATTGTACATTCCAGGTAAAATTTGTACACAGAACTACAGAACATCAATATTCAAAGAAAACATTAAAAAAGAACACAGGACTTAAACACTACCTGATTTCAAGACTTAGTATAGGCCAGGCGAGGTGGCTTATGCTTGTAATCCTAGCACTCTGGGGGGTCCAGGTGGAAGGCTCCTTTGAGGTCAGGAGTTCGAGACCAGCCTGAGCAAGAGCAAGAGCAAGACCTCATCTCTACTATAAATAGAAAAAATTAGCTAGGCATGGTAGCACTAGCCTGTAGTCCCAGCTACTCAGGAGGCTGAGGCAGAAGGGTCGCTTGGGCCCAGAAGTTGGAGGTTGCAGTGAGCTATGATGATCCACGGCACTCTAGTCAGGGCAACAAAGTCAGACTCAGTCTCGAAAAAAAAAAAAAAAAAGACTTAGTATAAAGCTATAGTAATGAAGACAATGTAGTATTGAGATATAAGCAAATAAATTGATAAAATAGAAGAGAATCCAGAAATGGACTCATATATATATGGTCAGTTGATTTTTGCAAAGGTGCCAAGGCAGGGAAAGAACAATCTTTTCAACAAATGGTTCTGGTCACTGGAATAATCATATGTAAAAAAGAAACTTCAAACTTTTCTCTCATACCATATGCAAAAATCAACATGATATGGATAATAGTCTTTAAGCGATAAAACTATAAAACTTCAAATATTTTCATGACCTTGGATATGGCAAAGATTTCTTAAATTCGAAACAAAAGGGCAGAAACTATTTTTAAAAATCAATACTTTGGACTTCAAAATTTTAAACTTTTTCTCTTCCAAAAGTATGACTATGAACATGAAAAGGCAACCCACAGATTGGGTCATAATATCTGATAATCATCAAAGGATTTGTAGACTATATAAAAACTCTTACAACTCAAAATAAGGAGACAAACAACCCAATTTTTTAAATGAGCAAATTTTTTTAATACTTCACCAAACTTCGGGACACTTAACCAAAGAAGATATACAGATGGCAAACAAACAAAAGATACTGAACATCATTAGGAAATGTAAATTAAAACCATATTTTGAGATATACCAAATTTCTACTAGAATGGCCAGAATTTAAAAAACTGACCATATCAAATGTTAGTGAGGATGCAGAAAAACTGGAACCATCCTATACTGCTGGTGGCAATTCAAAATGCTACAACCACTTTGGAAAACAAAACTGGTTTGGCAGTTTCTTAAAAAGTTAGACATATACCTAAGATGCAGCCATTCTACTCCTAGGTATTTACCTAACAGAAATGAAAAGACTTATCCACAAATGTCTATAGCAGTTTTAGTTGTAATAACCAAAATCTGGAAACAACCCAAATGCCCATCAGCAGACAAATGCATAAACAAATTATGGCAATTGCATACAATGAAATACTACTCAGCCATAAAAAGGAATCAGATTAATCTCAAAATAATTATCCTAAGTAAAAGAAACCAGACAAAACAGAGGTAGATGAAAAGGATGAGAAGTCTCTTGGGGGTAATGTTTATTATCTTGATTGTTGTGATTGTTTTATGGAAACATATGTGTCAAAATTTATCAAATTGTCCACTTTAAATATGTACAGTTTACTGTATGTCAATTATATCTCAATAAAGGTATTTTAAAGCTTATGGAATATATCTCATTTTTTATGATTCCCTGCTCTAATTTTTTGTTTCAGCAACTATAGGTGAGAGGGCTTCTACTCAATTTATTTACTCACCACCTAATGCTTTCAGCACCCACTATCTTCAACAGCATCTGCCAATGTCATCTGTGCTCTTGGAGGGATAATGTCTGCTCTTATCTACCCAGAGAATTCCAGTGAGTATCCTGGAGGTAATGAAATCCATACTGAATAAAACTAAATTAGCATTCCTTTTTTTTTTTTTTTTTGAGATAGAATCTTACTCTGTCACGCTGGGTAGAGTGCATTGGCATCATCATAGATCACTGCTATCTCAAACTGCTGGGCTCAAGCCACCTTCTTGCCTCAGTCTCTCAGCTGGGACTACAAGTAAGTACCACCATGTCCAGCTAATTTTTATATTTTTAGTAGAAAAGGGGTCTTGCTCTTGCTCAGGCTGGTCCTGAACTCCTGAGCTCAACAATCCTACTGCCTTGGCCTCCCAGAGCACTAGGATTACAGGTGTGAGCCACCTTGCCCAGCCCAATTCCTTTCACTTCATATCTATTTTCATAAGGCTAGGACTTTTATTGTAAATTCACTTATATAATGACAATACTCTGAATATTCCTTAGTAGGATTTTATTTGCAATTTGTTCTGAACTTTATCTATGCATTAATTAAAAGCACAATGAATAACAACCATTACTACTAATCACTAAAATAAACACATGAAGCACTCAAATGTACAAACCTTTTATTTAAAATTAGAGACTCAAATACAAACTAAATAAGTACAATATAAAATATGAAGCCTTCATAAACCAGACCATAACCACTTTAAATCATCTATTTCTACATTAAAGAGAAATTTAAAAATAGTCAAAAATCAAATTATTTTAAACTCTTAACATTAAAATTATTACAAAACATTAAAAGAAATTTAATTAGAAAATGAACAAAACCACTACCGATTCCTGCTATCCTCTAAAATCAATAAAGTAATTAAAATTTAGTGTGATTTCTATTCATTCATAGATAAAAAAGTACTTCATTTAAAAAAGACAATGATCTATTTCTATTCAAGGCTGTGTGGATTTGCTTTGTTTACTTCATTTTTAATTTTAATATGGCACAGTAAGCTTGATCAGTGAAAGCAGTATCATTAAAAATGTGTACAATGTTCCTTACAGACTCTCTCTGGTTCACTTCCCAAATTAGGGTATCATATATTTAAAACTTAAGCCAGAGCAGTGGCGCACGCCTGTAGTCCCAGCTACCCAGAGGTTGAGGTGGGAGGATTGCTTGAGCCCAGGAGTTCTTAGAGGCTGCCCTGGGCAACATATGAGACCCCATCTCAAAAAAAAAAAAAAAAAAGAGGCAAAATGGTAAAATTCAAAACAGTATAATACAATAAGTACCTCTTTATAAGGTACTGTAGCAAAATATAAATACACAATAAACAATGAAGTCTCTGTTTTTTTATGAATGGGAAACTGATCAGATCAGATTCATTCTATTTTTTCCTCTTTACTGTGTCTTAATTCTCCAGGAAAAAAAGGTTTATATTTTATATTATTATTATAAATCCAATTCTAAGACTTTACACAAAAAAAGGTCCAAGAGAGATATATAATATCTTAAGCCTATGTTTTTGTGAAAATATTTATAAAAAGTGGAACTACAATTGTGTTAAGTATAATAGATAACAGGAAAATACACTATCATGGTGTTTGTATATTTAAAATAATCCAAAACAAATAAAAACACACAATAATAGCACCCACATTATTCAAGAATAAAGTTATTTATATATATATATATCTACACACACAAACAATTAAATGGTTAAATAAATGAACATTTTCCTAAAACATGCATATTGTGGAATCTTAAACTTATAAAACCAAACTAAATTGTACATTATCAACTGTCATGATTAGAGCTTTATGCACATCAGGAGAATTACAACTTTAACATCTGTTGTCCTATAAAACTGAAGATAAATTATAACCAAACTCTATTTCACTAGAAAATTTTATATATCTCAGCAACATGTCATACTGCCTATCATCCAACAAATGGACTCTAAAATGCAGTTATTCTTTTCTCAAATTTTAAATGTCTACTATTGGTCTTTAAAAACCATTTTAATCAAATTACATTTCTTGGAGAAGAGTTACTCAAGGTTCTGAAAGAATTAATAATTATTTTCTACAAGCACCTTTGCCTTGAGTGGTAGAGTTGTGGCTCTCTTAGAAGTTTTTTCCCTCTTTCAAAGAGAATAAAAAATATGGAGAGATTTCCTCACTGACTTACTAAATGTAAAGATTAATTGAGAGGACATAATAAAGTTTTGGAATACAGTAACATGTAAGTTTTCATGGTTTATTTACTACTAACTAGCTATAACCTTAGACAAATCATTTGATTTCTCTGTGCCTCAGTTTCATCTTTAAAACAAAGAGATTAGAATAGAAATCTCTAAGGTTTCTTCCCACTCTCACATCATATGATTCTGTGCTTCTGCAGAAATTCTTTTTTCTTGTCCAGCATATTATGGGGGTACAAACGTTAAGGTTACATACATTGCCCTTGTCTCCCCTCCCCCCCTGAAATTCTTAATTGAAAAACTGAATCTTCCATAAATCAAGAGAACTGATGTAAACTAAATAGCACAGCTAAACTAAACCTCTCCTGTTAGGAAAAAAACACACAAATACCATGTTCAAAGCTCAACTTCCCTATTTATTAGACCCATTCCCTCTTCAGCCAGACCAATGAATAGCCCATCGAGTTAAAACCAAATATCTTAGTCACATAAATTACTTTTAAATTATATTGTATACCCATCAAAATATACTAAGCCTATGCCACAGTTTTCCTACATTTTATTTACATTATTTTCCTTCTATTTACATTTAAGATAATCTATATACTTAAGAAAGGAGCTATTTAATATTCTGGTACTTTTAAACACTAGTAAAAGTTAGATAAAATAGAGATGAAGAGCAGAATATGAATAATTATCATATTCTGCCAAATTTTTAATAAAGTATGCTAAATACTATTTATGGGCTAGGAAAACAAGACAAAGGTAAAGAAGGAAATCCTGCTGACAAATGCTGATGATCAAATGAATTTAGTTGTGTTTTGCCATTACTTAAAAAAAGATAGGAGGCAGAGGATGTTAGCAGAAACCTACATAGGTAATACTGAACCATGACATTCCAGCAGCTTTTATGAAAAATTAACATACCAGGAAGCAGTATTTTGGTACTAGTACAGTGCAAATTGCTTTTTCTTTGTCTAACTATGGGCAGCAAATGAGGCACTTAACTGCTCAATAGAAAAATAGGGTATATTTAAGAAGACATTCAAAATCATTAATAAAAGATAATCAGCATTATTCAAAAAGTAAAAAATCCAATTTTTATTTAACATGCATTTAACATTACACATGTTTCACTAGGGAAAATCCTTTTGAAGGTAGGACTGCTGTTTTGTTTATAAGAGATAGAAAACATTTCTTTTTCAAGAGATTCTAAATTTCTGAGAATGAAATCCAAGTCTTCTCAACCTGAGTGGTACATATGTATAAACCAAGAAAAATACATCTTACCATACTACAGAAATGTTTATGACTATCAACAAATACCATGTACCATGTGATCCTCTACTTTATTCTTGAAGGATAAGAAGTTTGTATTTTATATAATGTCAAAGAAGGGGACCCAATGATTATAACAGAATAATGAATAGATATTTAGCACCTAAATTTAGAGAACACTTAAGTATTGCCATAGTTGTAAACAGCTGTATGTCTGTAGGTGGGGAAAATCAAATAGGTGTTGTTCAATGATATTAGAACATTCTCAAAGATTAAAAAACAAAACTTCCAAAATTATCCTTTATTTACATATGTATCTACCTACAACATTCAAACCCAATCTTATTTCTTCCTAAAGTTACAGATATATATTATTTTTAATAAGTGAAGTTTATTTTTCTTAACCACCATTAAACTGTCTTCCAATGTGGCACTTTTTCAGAGATTATATAGAAAATAGTTTTAAAAAAAACTCATTCATATTCTACCATATTCTACCACTAGTATTACTTTAAATGTTCATCACTATGGGGCAGAGGTCAAAAGTGAAGTGAATGGCCATGGAACTTCTGCTGAAATAAGTAAATATAAGCAGAACATAGATGATTAACATACATTAATTTCTGACAATATATTGGCACATAAATGTTTATATATAGGGTAAGAAAGGACTTACTGAAAAATAAATGTATGCTGTGACATTATTCCAAGTGACTATAGTATCTCCTTTCTTCCTATCTAAATGAAATATTGCTTTGCCTAAGAAAGGTTGATTTTAATCCTGGATGGAACACTTTACTTCTTCATACATTAAAACTGATAAATGACATTAACTAAAGTTTTCCATGAGACAATTTAATCATCCCCACTGAGAAATCCTATAATCTTTTCTTCCTAAATTTGCTTATATAAAGGCTTTCTCTGATTTGAAGGGAGGGGGGAAAAAGTCTTAAAAATATATTCTTATTCCAAGGAGACCAGAAAATTCCAATAATTCACAGTCCTCATATTTATCATTTATATTTTCTTTAACAAATTACATTATTACTATATAATTTCCTCAGATACAGAAGAATCAAAATGCTCTTATTTATATCTTTAAGATAAATTTTTCTGTTTTCTTTAATATATTCTAGTTTATTTTTTAAAGGAAATGAGTACATGAAAGAAACGGGAACATTGTTGATGCAATTTAGTTGTTAAGAAATAAAGTGCATATAGCTTTCAATGTACATAGTTTGGTACATTACCGCTAAGCAAAAAGCTAGCAAAACCAAAATGAAGACTCAGTTCAATATCTAGAATCTGGAAAATATGAGACAAAAATATATATTCTATATAAATAGTAACAAAATGGGGGGGGAGAATTTCCATTCAAAAAAAAGGCAACTGAAAATATTTTTAAGAAAAGTTAAGTGAATTTCAGCTTCCCAAGAGACCAGATACATTACACAGTAACACCAACATGCAATACCTGAAATGTAGAATCACATTCTGGCTGCTGCCCTTGAACTTCTGTATTTAATTTACAATTCTCTGGTGTCTGGCTGATTTCATCTTGCAAGGTAGGAGATATGCCATGAGTCTCATCTGCAGAAGCACTGACAGACAAGGTATCTAACTTTTCCAGGGAAAAAGCTATGTGATGCTTACCAACTCCTGACCCTTCATCAAAGTTTGTCCTCTCATCAGCCTCTTCTAGCTGTTGGACTGAAGTTAAATATTGTTCAAGCAGACTATTATCCTGCTCATTATTTGAACTTTCCTTATTCCATTCACCATGTTCTTCACTAATATCCCCTAAATCTGACTCTTTGTCATATTTGACTGTGTCAATGGAATTCCCCATTATGGAGCTTTCACTGCCTTCTGTGGAACTTTTTTCAAAATCCAAAGAATCCTGCAAACAGTGAACTTGTTCAGTTAAGGAGGAATGAAAACCAGAATCTGGAAATTCTGGAAAGCATTTCTCTTGAGGAGCTTCATCAGGAGCAATGAACCAATCAGAATTTTTATCAGAAGAGGGCTCCTGACTTTGAGTAAATAATGGAGGTTCAGATGGTGCCAGAGTACTTGATAAAGGAGGTACATCAGTATGCCAGGAACTTAGACGCTGGTCCACTGTCTCTTGCCAAGCTTGTAGAGACCTTACCTATAAACCAGAGGATATAGTTTTATTATAAAATAAAAATCATATCTGTTTTAGAATTGTCCTTTGAGCTTTTCTTCTAGCAGTCATGAAGTTGGTAAATGTTAGAACTGGAGTTAGAAACTGCCAGATTCCCCTTAGCCTTTTGATAGCACCGCCAGCCTAATCCTGGCTAGCACAAGTGGTACAAGTCCTTGGTAACAAAAGGCCCTCAGCAGTAGGCCAGTCTGGCAACACGGCTAGACCTCATCTCAAAAAAACAGAACAAAACAAACAAAAAAAAGGCCCTCACCAGGAAAGTGAAGATGGCCCAAAGTAATTCCCCTGCTTCTACTAGAAAAACAAAAGCCCAACAGTATATGTCTAGCTGACTAAGGGGTCTATAATGTACTCAATATACACTGAGGTCTATTCAAAGGTAAATTAGAGCTCACTGATAAAAGTAGATCCTCTAAAATAAGTCTCATTTTAGATATTCATGTAGATGATACATAAAAGTTTTGAAGTATCATCTAACCATACAGTATATGCAACTTTCGAAAATACCTAAAACATACCAAATTCTTGATATGACCTTTACATTTTAAAAGTATAATTAAAATTTCAAAAAAATTTTACTGTAAAAACTGCAGGCAAGAAAGCAATATACAGAATTTTAGTTTTCCTCTGACCACCCTGCAAGGTAATCACTGACAGAAGTTTGATGACAGATTTTTTTTCTACGTAGTATTTCCAAATACACAGGGAAGCCTGGCACCGTGGCATGCATCTGTTAGTCCCTGTTACTCAGGAGGATAAGGGAGGAGGATCACTAGAGCCCAGGAGTTCCAGGCTATAGTGTGCCGTGACTGCACTGTGAATAGCAACTGCACTCCAGCCTGGGCAACAAAGCAAGACCCCCGTCTCTAAAAATAAAAAATACTCAGGGAGTTTTTAAAACCAAGTGGAACCCTAAGTTTTACATCTTTGCTGTTTTTCACTAAAAAGTGTTATTTTGGAGATCTTTCCTTATCAGTCCATACTGTTACCTTACTCTTTTTAACAGTTCCATAGTATTATTATTCTATAATTTATGTAACCATTTCCCTACTTTTTATAATTACAATACCTTAAAAATCAATAATTATATTTTAATTTTATGTGTCAAATCCTGTTATAACAAATTCTTTTATAAAAATATTTCCAAGGCTGGGCGTGGTGGCTCACGACTGTAATCCTAGCACTCTGGGAGGCTGAGGTGGGCGGATTGCTCGAGGTCAGGAGTTCAAAACCAGCCTGGGCGAGACCCCGTCTCTACTAAAAATAGAAAGAAATTAATTGACCAACTAAAAAAAGATATATATACAAAAAATTAGCCGGGCATGGTGGAACATGCCTGTAGTCCCAGCTACTCGGGAGGCTGAGGCAGTAGGATCGCTTGAGCCCAGGAGATTGAGGTTGCTGTGAGCTAGGCTGATGCCACAGCACTCACTATAGCCTGGGCAACAAAGTGAGACTGTCTCAAAAAAAAAAAAAATTCCAATAAATTATCATCAAGAAGTAAGGAAGTAAAACCAACTGCTTAAACTGCCCTGAAAGTGTGCTATAATGAGATTCAAATTCTCTCTCCCAAGTAGTCACATATACTTTTTAGGATACGCATATTATAGCCATTATATACCATCTTAGTCACCTTTCATTCAAATATTCCCAAAAGATAAAAACAGATAAATAGCTACATAAAATTTCAAATTGGGTTTTTTATATCTATTGGAAAGTTATAACAACATTTTTCAATTAAGCCCCCTTCCTTCAGCTTTATATTACTTTATGTTTCTTGTCAAAATTATAAAAACATTTGTCTTCAGATTAAATAAAATGTAACAGAATTCTTTGTCCTCATTCAGAGTTAGTGGCAAAGACCATAAACCTCACCCTTAACCTTGAAAAAGAAGGCTTAATATGCCTGACTACTCTATGTCAATTAATCTAGAATTTTTCTTTGTTCGTATATTAGGTAAATCAGCAGGAAGGGGTTTACCTGGTTCCAAAGGAATTTGACAGCCTCTTCTTGCACAAATTTTTTAACACGTTCATCATCTCTTTCTTTTCTTAATCTATAATTCAAAATACATTATTGGCACAAGTAAGGGTGCTTTGACTTATACTTCCTATTATAACTAATAACCACATGGATTGTAAAGAGATTAATAATTTAATAATAGTCCTTTCCGCCTTTTAGAAGATCTAAACAGAAACCTTAATTTTTTAAATTTTTTTCTCACTTTAAATCAAAAGCTATGAAACCTTAATTTTGAACTATAAGTCAAAATAGAAGCCAAATGAGATGTGACTGAAATTCAGACATTAGTTCTACAAAGTATTGCCAGTGATAAAAAAAAAAATAAGATAAAATATTAAATAGCTCCTTATCTGGCTTCAATTTTCCATCCAAACACACCAAAGAGACAATAGATGCAGAAAGAAGTGGTTATTCAAAGCCTCCCAAACAATTAAGGATCACACTAGAGTTAAGTATTCATGGTCATAGCTGGAAACACCCTCTCTAAGGGACTAGCAGGACTAATCCCATCAAACTTCACTTCCCTGTTTGCCACAGTCCCTGACATACTCCTTGCTAACTGACCTTCCATCCATCACTCTCCCTCGTTCATTAAAGTCTTAACTCTGGGTACACTGCTGCTCTCTCCATATTTAGGCCTATCACAAACCTAAGGCTTCTTTAGTTATCCATCATCACTCAAACTGTCACAACTATTTTGTTCCAAACTTCTGACCCAATCTTTCACTTTCTCTAGCCCCCTCCAAGCCTTTCTCCTGTGCCATCTGGGACTGAATTATAATCAGCAAACTCCCTTATATATATACTCAACCTCTCTCTGAATTTTTCCTTGGCCAAAGTGGACCCAACTTCTCAGAGCAGAATAGCTCTCTCAAGTGGAAGCTACTTTCTTCTCTCATATAAGTGGGTTAGAAGACTACTTCTCACGGCTGTTTTCAAATGATTCTTTACCTTTCTCCTTTAACTCCTGCCATCCTGTTAAATTTCTCAAAATTCATTGTCAAGTACTGACCTCCCACTATCTGCCCCCAATCACTGAAGTCTCAGCACCAGTCTTTCTCTCTGCCCCATGCCTGTCATTTTTGGAGACCTCAACATTTCACATGGATGTTCTAACAATAACCCACCCCGTGTCAGTCTCCCATTCTCATAATCTCACCCTAGACCAAAACATTTTGACTACACCACTATGATTCCAAGCACCCTAACACCAACCACTATCTTCCTATCCCTCCCAGTTCACTTGCTGTTGCACCCCAATGCAACAATCTAGACCTCCAACCCAATGACCTTTCCCTTCTGCCTTCACTTCCCTTTTATCTTAATTAAATCCTAAGATCCATCTTTTTTTTTTTTTTGAGACAGAGTCTCACTCTGTTGGCTGGCCTAGAGTGCCGTGGCATCAGCCTAGCTCACAGCAACCTCAAACTCCTGGACTCATGCAATCATTCTGCCTCAGCCTCCTGAGTAGCTGGGACTACAGGCATATGCCACCATGCCCAGCTAATTTTTTCTATGTATTTTTAGTTGACCAGCTAATTTCTTTCTATTTTTAGTAGAGAAAGGGTTTTGCTCTTGCTCAGGCTGGTCGTGAATTCCAGAGCTCAAACCATCCTCCCACCTTGGCCTCCCAGAGTGCTAGGGTTACAGGAGTGAGCCACCATGCCCAGCCAAGATCCATCATTCTTATCCCCTCTAAATTATCTTTGCTCCCTTGCCTTTCCCTCTCTTTCTGCCTTATTCACCTAGGAAAAAAAATCTTTCTTGCCTGAACCAAATTAATCATGCTGATTCAGAATAAACAGCTGAGAATTGCTGATGAAAATCACACAATCCAGTCTGAGCAAGAGCAAGTCCCCATCTCTACTAAAAATTGAAAAAATTAGCGGGGTGTGGTAGCGTGCACCTATAGTCTCAGCTACTCAGGAAGCTGACACTGAAGAATCACTTGAACCCAAAAGTTTGAGGTTGCAGTGAGCTATGATGACACCACTGTACTCTAGCCTGGGTGACAGAGCGAGACGCTGTCTCAAAAAAAAAAAAATCATACAACCTAACCTATTGTTTTGCAATTTTAAGTTTTTCCTCACATTATCCAGCAAACCTCTTCCATTCTCCTCTTAAGTTCATTTTTAAGATGACTACCTCATACCTTATACTTCTCTCCTAAAACCTCCTTTACCTCTCTCCTCATTTTCAGGTGTTGACCACATCTTATACATTATTGAAAAGGGAAAAGCACCAGACAGGACTTTCCCTCCTCCCACCCACCAAACATATCACCTTACCTGCTCCTGCTCCTACCTCAGGCCACTTCCTCAACTTATGCCCTCGGGTCTCTTCTTCTCTCACCTTCTCAAGAACTTTAATCCTATACTTCTCCTTCTTTTCTCTGTACCACCTCTTTTTTCTCCTCGTTGAATCATTGCCATCAACACATAAACAACACTCTATATTTACCATCTTTAAAAGAGAATCTTCCCTAACTCCATATTTTCCTCCAGGAGCCACCTACTCTCATCTCCTCAATACATTTCCCAAGAGCTGGCTATACTCATCTTTTAAACTCTTTACCTCCCATTCACTATTTTACCCATTCCAAGCTGGCCTTCATACCTCACACCACTGAAGCTGCCCTCAGAGAGATCAGCAAACCCTAAGTAGTTCCTGAGAGATAACCTCCAAGCCCTTAGAATATTCTGCCTGAAAAGAGTTTCTTTGTACACCTGGGGTCTTGGTCCACACAAGATAGTTTATGCGATCAATGTGATTTCTAGTGAACACTTGTTTTGTTCACCTGGGGCCCTAGGCTAGGGTGTATCAGTTTGACCTCCATCAGTTTGACTACTGAGGTCTGAGTAGTTAAGGTCAGTCACATGGGCACTCAATGCCTTTGTGACTGACCCCAATCAAAACTCTAGACACCAAGGCTCAAGTGAGCTTCTCCATTTGGCAATACTTTGTATATGTTGTCACATATCAGTGCTATGAGAATTAAGCCCTTGTCTGTACGACCACTCGAAGAGTACAACTGGAAGCTTGCGCCTGGTCTCTCCTGAACTTTGCCCTATTCGTGTTTTCTGTTTGCTGATTTTAATCTGTATCTTTTGCTGTAATAAACTACAACCACTAACAGAACAATTCCCCTAAGTTCTGAGTCCTTTCAGTTCATCATCAAAACTGTGGATAGTCTTGAGGATTCCCAACACAGTCACCAATAACCTCCAGCTGCTAAATCTAATGTATAAGTTCTCTGTTCTCCCTGTGGCACCTCTCGTATCTCCTGAAATACTTTCCCCATTGGAGTTGGAACTCTCCTAGTTTTTCTACCACTCTGGCTGTCCCTTGTCAGTCTCTTTTGCTGCCTCCTCCTACTCTGCCTGATATTAATAAATATCACTAGTTGCAATACTAATAAAATCTTAATTTTTCTGAGTGGGCACTCAGTAAAACATGTGAGCCATGGAATTAAGGAATAATTCCTACTATAGCCCCAGAATTTTAGCCCCTTTCGAATCCCTACTATTTTTTTTAGTTTTTACAGCACTTACTGAATTCTATGTAGGCTTTCTCTTCTCATTTTTATACTCATTCAGTTTTTCTACATTTTATGTACCTTTCTATGTTTAGAATTATAGATGCCTATAAAGTTCACATTCATTCAACATTTATTGTTACACTGCATCTATGTACCAATTGCTTTGCTGGGGGTGGAAATGGATAAAACAGTCTCCAGATGCTTTCTGTATATTGTAGGAGACAAACAAGTAAACCAACAGAGGCTACATGATATAAAAAACGTTACGATCATAGCAGCACAGTATTTTGAATCAACTGTAAGAATCTGACACCCCCAAGTCAACAAAATAGCACCTCAACAAGACTTTTGACCCACCTCCTTATTTCATCAGTTAAGCAGACAATGTGCTCCTGCATTCTGCGTAGCCGGATTTCATAACGCACATCTTTGGCTTGAGGGTTGTAGTTCCTGGCATAAAAGCCCCGCCAACAGGCCTGAAGCTTGGTGGCTGCTTCATTCAATTTCTGAAGGGCAACATTATCATGTCCCAAAGCAACAGATCTCTGGGTTAAAATCCTGCAGGGAAGTTTCTCTGAAGCTGTTTGAGACATGGTTTCTTGATCATCTGGGTGTGTATTAGAGACATCGTGTTCAGCTGTCTCAGGAAAAGATGTAAGACTCTGGTTATCATCCTTCAAGATAGTGCGGATTATTGTTGGCTCTGGACAAGGTAATAGCTCAGCTTTCTCATTTATCTCCATAATGATCTCACTTTTCATTTGAACAGAATTCTCATTTACAGTCCATAAAGCCTTTTCTTCTTCCTTATTCAAGACCTGGTTTTCCAGCCCTTTCACAGATTCATCTGCAACACCATCATCTTCTAGGCCCACGTTAATGCCCTGCAGCCTCAGCTCAACTGTAGGTGATACTGGAGATAGTCCTGATGCAACTGGCATAAAAGTAGACTCTGAAGAGAGAAGACTACAATTCAATTTGTCCTCATCTGTCTGTATATCTTCCAGGTGCAGGTCATTTCGAGAATATTTTGTAGAGTGTACAGAGGCTGGAAAATTATTCTTAACAGCATATAATTGATCATCATTACTGCTTATCCCAACCCAAGAATTGACTTGGATGACAGGTTCTGGAAGAATCAACAGAGTGTCATTTAAACCACTAAATATTTAAAGAGGTTTTTTAATTGTATCCTTTTAATGAAATCTAATCCCTGAAATATAGTAAAATGCAATAAAATGCCTTCAGTGACTTCCTCCAATATGCCTAAAACATCAAACCAAACATTTTAAACAAAATGAATTCTTGTAATAATCATAGGAATAATCAACGCATCAGGTCTATATAAAAGAAAGCAGCCCTTGAAATGTTTTGAAAAATTAGAAATATAATAGTTATAATATACATACATACACATGCATAAATACATATATACAAAATATACAATCTAAATGACCACTAAGGTTAACAAAAGCTATACAAAATTATAAAAATATGTATTTTTTTCTGTTTTATGATACCCAACAAATCAAATGACTTAGAGAAAAGGGATCATTGATCAATTAACTTCTTACCACTTTCTTGAACTATCTGGCAATCTTGAATAGGGCTTGAATGCTCAGGTATAAGGGGTGCCCTTGTTTCAATAGGAGCTAGAGGACACAACTCTTCTTTTTGGCTTTGGTTCATTAACTGTCTCTGATGAAACCTAAAAATCAATAACATCTGATGTGATTTAACACAAACCAAAAGCAAAAAGCTTTTCTGCTTCCTAGGTAACAATGTCAAAAAAGTAGAAGTTTACAAGTTTTCAAAGTACCTTTAATCACTGCCAAATTATAAAGTGTCATTTGAAAGCATTGCATAGAAAAAGTTAAGAAACTTATCTTTAAATTGCATATGTGCCAGGTACAGTGGCTCACACCTGTAATCCCAGCACTTTTGGAAGGCTGAGGCAGGAGGATTACTTGAGGCCAGGAGTTAGAGATGAGCCTGAGCAACATAGAGACCCACTTTCTGTACAAAAAACAAAAATTAGTCAGGAGTCATGGCACATGCCTGTAGTCCCAGCTACTGGGGAGGCTCTGGCAGGAGGACTGCTTAAGCCCAGGAGTGTGAGGTTTTAGTGAGCTACACTGATACTCAATAAATCAAATGACTTAGAGAAAACAGATCAGTGATTAATTAACTTAACTCTAGCCTGGACAACAGAATGAGACCTGGTCTGAAAAGAAAAATTGCATAGACATACACTCACATATACACACATACACATTAATATATGCACAAAGATTTAAAGGCGGGATCTCTGATGAAAGAAGTAACTACTAAATGCTTCCTTAATGTTAATATATTGTAGCATCTTTAGTCATCTAAGACAGAAAGAATAAAAAGAAAAAGGGAGAAAAGAATATAAAATATATTAAAAATATTTTTTTAAAAAGTTAATATATAAAACCCCACATGAAACACCTACGTTAAAGACCACACACATTTTTTTAAAATCCCATTCTCCCATGCCATACTACTGGGCTCTCTCTGCTCAAGAAGTGATTAACAATACAGTTGTAGTGGAGCAAGCTGGACTGCACTGTGTGGTTCAGCTTCCCTGCAGAAATTGCTGCAGTGACAAGGGGCCTAAGTGCCAAGAAATGTGGATCCCACACTTGCCTCAGGCTACCTATTATATCACTGTAGGAAAGACTCTCAAAGGTATTTTCACTTGTGAATTCATCAGCTATTACAAATAAATGGGCTGCACTATCTCCACTTCTGTTCAACATAGTGCTGGAAGTCCTCGCTACAGTAATCAGATAAGAGAGCAGAATTAAGGGCATCCAAATGGGAGCAGAAGAGATCAAACTCTCACTCTTTGCTGATAACATGATATTATACCTAGAAAACCCCAAGGATTGAACCATGAGACTCCTTGATCTGATAAATGAATTTGGTAAGGTCTCAGGATACAAAATCAATACACAGAAATCAGAGGCATTCATACACACCAACAACAGTAAAAGTGAGAACCAAATCAAAGACTCAATTCCCTTCAAAATAGCAACAACGAAAAAAAATAAAGTACCTTGGAATATACTTAACTAATGAGGTAAAAGACCTCTACAGGGAGAACTATGAAACACTGAAGAAGGAAATAGCAGAGGACATAAACAGATGGAAGAATATACCATGCTCATGGGTCAGCAGAATCAACATTGTTAAAATGTCTATACTACCCAAAGTAATCTACAGAGTCAACGCAATCCCTATCAAAATACCATCATCATTTTTCACAGATATAGAAAAAATAATTTTCTACTTCGTATGGAACCAGAGAAGACCCCGTATAGCAAAATCAATCCTAAGCAATAAAAACAAAATAGGAGGTATCAATTTACCAGATTTCACACTATACTACAAGGCTACAGTCATTAAAACAGCTTTTTACTGGCACAAGAACAGGGACATTGACCAGTGGAACAGAACAGAGAACCCAGATATAAAACCATCTTTATATAGCCAACTAATCTTCGACAAAGCAGACAAAAACATACACTGGGGAAAAGAATCCTTATTCAACAAACGGTGCTGGGAAAACTGGATAGCCACATGTAGAAGACTGAAACAAGAACCACACCTTTCACCTCTCACAAAAATCAACTCATGCTGGGTAACAGACTTGAACATTAGGTGTGAAACTATTAGAATTCTAGAGGAAAAGGTTGGAAATACTCTTCTAGATATTGGCCTAGGCAAAGAATTTATGAAGACGACCCCAAAGGCAATCACAACAGCAACAAAAATAAGCAAATGGGACCTGATCAAATTAAAAAGCTTCTGCACAGCCAAAGAAACTGTCATGAGAGCAGACAGACAACCCACAGAATGGGAGAAAATTTTTGCAAGCTACACATCCAATAAAGGGCTAATAACTAGAATCTATTTAGAACTCAGGAAAATCAGCAAGAAAAAAATCAAACGACCCTATCCAAAAATGGGCAAAGGACATGAACAGAAACTTCTCAAAAGAAGACAGAATAATGGCCAACAAACATATGAAAAAATGTTCAACATCTCTAATCATCAGGGAAATGTAAATCAAAACCACAATGAGATATCACTTAACTCCAGTGAGAATGGCCTTTATCAAAAAGTCCCCAAACAACAAATGCTGGCATGGATGTGGAGAGAGAGGAACACTCCTACACTGCTGGTGGGACTGCAAACTAGTTCGACCTCAGTGGAAAGCAATATGGAGATACCTCAAAGCAATACAAGTAGATCTACCATTTGATCCAGCAATTCCACTACTGGGCATCTACCCAAAAGATCAAAAGTCACTTTATGAAAAAGGCACCTGAACTCAAATGTTTATAGCAGCACAATTCACAATCAGAAAGCTGTGGAAACAACCCAAGTGCCCATCAATTCATAAGTGGATTAATAAAATGTGGTATATGTATACCATGGAATACTACTCAGCTTTAAGAAACAATGGTGAAGCAAATTGGTATTAACTGAGTAGCACCTAAGTGGACACATAGGTACTACAGTAATAGGGTATTGGGCAGGTGGGAGGGGAGAGGGGGCTGGGTATATACATGCATAATGAGTGAGATGTGCACCATCTGGGGGATGGTCATGTTGGAGACTCAGACTTGTTGGGGGAGGGGGGGAAAGGGCATTTATTGAAACCTTAAAATCTGTACCCCCATAATATACCGAAGGAAAAAAAAAAAAAGAAACAATGGTGATATAGCACCTCTTGTATATTCCTGGATAGAGCTGGAACCCATTCTACTAAGTGAAGTATCTCGAGAATGGAAAAACCAGCACCACATGTACTCACCAGCAAATTGGTATTAACGGATCAATACCTAAGTGGACATATAGAAGTAACATCTATTGGGTGTCAGGAGGGTGGGAGGGGGGAGGAGGGGATGAGTATATACAACCACAACGAGCAAGATGTGCAACATTTGGGGGATGGACATGCTTGAAGCTCTTACTCGAGGGGGAAGGGGAGCATGGGCAATATATGTAACCTTAACACATGTACCCCCAAAATACCCTAAAATAAAAAAAAAATAAATAAATTTTAAAAAAAGGAAAGAACTATTGATACGCGCAACAACTGCATAAATCTTCAGGGAATTATGCTGAGTGAAAAAAATCTAGCCCAAAATGTTATATAATGTCTAATTCGATTTACATAACATTCATGAAAGGAAAAATTATAGAAATGGATAACAGATTAGTGGTTTTCAGAGGTTAAGGAGGGGGTAAGGTGGTATAAAGGGCAGCATGAGGGATCTTTGTGGTGATAGAGATGGTTTGTATCTTGACTGTATTAATGTTCATGTTCTTGGCCGGGCGCGGTGGCTCAAGCCTGTAATCCTAGCTCTCTGGGAGGCCGAGGTGGGCGGATCATTTGAGCTCAGGAGTTCGAGACCAGCCTGAGCAAGAGTGAGACCCCATCTCTACTATAAATAGAAAGAAATTAATTGGCCAACTAAAATATATATAGAAAAAAAAAATTAGCCGGGCATGGTGGCGCATGCCTGTAGTCCCAGCTACTTGGGAGGCTGAGGCAGCAGGATTGCTTGAGCCCAGGAGTTTGAGGTTGCTGTGAGCTAGGCTGACGCCACGGCACTCACTCTAGCCTGGGCAATGAAGTGAGACTCTGTCTCAAAAAAAAAAAAATGTTCATGTTCTAGTTGTAATATTATACTATAGCTTTGCAAGATGTTAGCATTAAAATTGGATTAAGGGTACATGGATCTCTCTCTCTGCATTATTTCTTACAACTGGATGTGAATTTACAGTGATCTCAAAATAAAAAGTTTAAAAACAAACCAAAAAAAAAAACAAATAAATGGGCTGGCTGGGCATGGTGGCTCATGCCTGTAATCCTAGCACTCTGGGAGGCCAAAGTGGGCAGATTGCTCAAGGTCAGGAGTTTGAAACCAGCCTGAGCAAGAGTGAGACCCTGTCTCTACTATAAATAGAAAGAAATTAATTGGCCAACAAATATATATAGAAAAAATTAGCTCTGCATGCTGGTGCATGCCTGTAGTCCCAGCCACTTGCGAGGCTGAGGCAAGAGGATTGCTTCAGACCAGGAGTTTGAGGTTGCTGTGAGCTAGGCTAACGCCACAGCACTCTAGCCCAGGCAACAAAGTGAGACTCTGTCTCAAAAAAAAGAAAAAACAAATAAATGAGCTTACCTCTGTTTGCTCAGAATCTTCTCTAGTTTGGCATCCTCTGCAGTTTGAAGACCCAGTGTAGAAGTGAGAGGACAGACTGTAGCCAGATACTGGACAAGCTGGATGTGCTGGCCAGGCCGATATGCTCTCCCCTTGCCTTGACTATACAGCCATTCAGCTTTCAAACTTTAATTGAGGGAAATAAAGAAAAGGAGATAGCACCAGTGTAGTCAAGATACGTTGTCAAGCAACAATGGTCTTTCTTCTTAATTTACCTTTATAGCACCGTTGGATGTTTCTCATAAGTAAAATTCACTCAAGTTTGTAAAAAACAAACAAACAAAAAGAAAACCAAACTATTCTTCTTACTCATTTCCCTTGCTCTAATAATATTTTAACCCTTTTTCTTGCTCAGGGGCACTTCCATAGAGCTACACTAATGGTACCTAATAATTTCAAATTATTTTCAAAGAATAAGTATTCTCTCCACTCACTCTGTCAAAC
The DNA here is from genome assembly GCA_008750895.1 of Mirza zaza. Classification (NCBI taxonomy): domain Eukaryota; kingdom Metazoa; phylum Chordata; class Mammalia; order Primates; family Cheirogaleidae; genus Mirza; species Mirza zaza. Next base: position 20,078 of record VSMD01003940.1, on the reverse strand, counting down.
TGAAGTACCTAAATATATCACTTGCATTTAAATCCATTAGTTAATAATGACAATTTAAATATATATATATATATATATATATATATATATATATATATAACTGGTCACCGTTGGAGGATGCTAATGAGCCACCAATTCATTTTTTAAAACTGGTAAATAAAGGGTGAGAATTAAATATTATTAATTCTATCCTTCCTATACAAACTATACCAATGGGTAACCAGATAGTTACTTTAGTCTTCCAACTAATAAGAAAATAAATAACAGAGTTAGAATTTCACCATTCTGCAACTTGTAATGAATTCAAGCACTGACCAAAAACATTAATAGCTACTAATAATAACACAAGAGACAACTAAATACTGTGTGTCTCCCAATAAAACCCACAAAGTAATCTTCCCCTCAAAAAATTAAACCTGAATCTGATCAAACCTCCACATCCCATTGACAGGAAATAATAGAAGAGGAACATGACAAAGGACATAGAGATGTAATCGGCAAAATGAACAGACAACGGGAAACTCTATAGGACAAATAATCTCACTTCTTCAACAACCCTTCCCCACAAAAAAGAGAGAAAAGAAAGCAAAAAAATAAAAGAGAAAAGAAATGGATAGCTTTAGAGATTTAAGAGAATTTTCTTGACCATCCAGCCAAGACAAGCTTTCAGATGACTCTGGCCCCACATGCGATCTGTGATCTGACTGTAAGCCCATGAGATCCCAAGTGAGAACTACTCAGTCAGCACAGCCAATCTACTGAGCATGCAGTAATAATAAATTCGTCATTTAAGATAGAAAAAGAGAGCAAGAAAGAAATTTAAGAGCTATGACAACCAACTGCATTATATGGCCTTATTTGAATCCTCTTTCCAAAAATACCATTTATAAGGATTATTGGAAATGTAAGGGTTGACTGAATATCTGATGTTACTAAGGCATTACTGTTAATTTTTTTGAGATGTGGTGATAACATGTAATTATTTCTTTAAACGTTCTTCTCTCTTTGAGATGTATACTAAAATATTCACAGATGAAATGATGAGTAATCTGAGATACATTTCAAAATAATACATAAGGGGGAGTGAGTGAAGGTATAGATGAAGCAAGGTTGGTCATGAAGTTGGGTGACGGATTCATAAGAGGTCATTATCCTATGCTGTTCACCTCTGTATGTTTGAATTTTTTTTTTTTTTGAGACAGAGTCTCGCTCTTTTGCCCAGGCTGGAGTGCAGTGGCATGATCATCGCTCACTGGAACCTCAGACACCTGGCCTCAAGTGATCCTCCTGCCTTCCCAGTAGCTGGGACTACAGGAGTGCCACCATGATCAACTAAATTTTCTATTTTCTGTAGAGACGGGGTCTTACCATGTAACTCAGGCTGATCTCAAACATCTGGCCTCAAGCAATAATCCTCCTGCCTTAGCCTCCCAAAGTGCTAGGACTACAGGCATGAGCCACTATGCCTGTCCTGTTTGAATTTTTTAACTGATGTGCCACTGGGTCAATTTTACCATTCTTATATCTGCCCCCTTGACATAAGATTGAGGTTGGATCATTTCAGAATACTTTATTTCTCTGTTTTTATACCATTAGCTTACCATTGCAAATAGCTTGAAAATTGCTTCCAATCCACAACCACTTTATGGACCTTCACAAACAGTAAGTTATGCACATCATACAAACTATAAAGTCCAAAGCTGTCACCCAAGGTTGTATTACAGACTGAAAAGAAACTGGTCCTTTTGGTAACTGTTTAAATCATGCAAAAGACTCATAGTGCAACAAAATATGAGTTTAGTCTTCTGAAATTTACCAGTGTCCCAAGAAAGGAAAACTGGTTTCTTACAATGAGAGATGAGGTACACTAAGCTGATTAACTGAAGTAATCCCAATATTACTCTAACAATAAAAAATTTATTTATTTAATAAAAATAATTAGAAGTATTCCTTTCATGGAAACCTTCCTACAGACTAAATCAAAATCACTGAGAATCTTCATGAAATCTGCTTTAAGTTTCCATAAGTTCTCCTGCCAAGTAAATGGCTTATTGAAAAGCTGTACCAAAAAAAAAAAAGAGAGAGATAATCACCAACTTTAATATTAGCCAGCAAGCCAATCACCAACTTTAATATTAGCATTTCTAGGTTGTAGATGGTTTGTAGTCTAAGGAGGAAGGAAAAGTGAAAGTAAGAGGATAGAAGAGAAGGATCAAGCTCGAATATTCCACAGTTTTTTTTGTAAGAAAAAACAAAAACTGCAGATCATCACTATAAGATCTGTTTTTCCACCTTGCTGCACATGAATTCATCAATAAACATATCATTATACAAGTGTTATTAAATCCATAAAATATTCTTATAGGTAAAAAAATCTTCCTGCCAATTAAAATACCATTGTCAATTCAAAGAAAAACAAAACTAAAATTGGCCGGGCGTGGTGGCTCACACCTGTAATCCTAGCTCTCTGGGAGGCCGAGGCGGGCGGATTGTTTGAGCTCAGGAGTTCGAAACCAACCTGAGCAAGAGCGAGACCCCGTCTCTACTATAAATAGAAAGAAATTAATTGGCCAACTAATATATATAGAAAAACTTAGCCGGGCATGGTGGCGCACATGCCTGTAGTCCCAGCTACTCAGGAGGCTGAGGCAGTAGGATCGCTTGAACCCAGGAGATTGAGGTTGCTGTGAGCTAGGCTGACGCCATGGCACTCACTCTAGCCTGGGCAACAAAATGAGACTCTGTCTCAAAAAAAAAAAAAAAACTAAAATTCATTCAGTTCTAACACATTAATTTCAAATCATTAGACTATGATTCCTCTCTTGAAATTGAAGGAATAGATCATTTAAAACAACGTAAGTAACAAACTATTAAGAAACAGAATTTAAAACAATCTGCTCTTTCTCCTAAATAAAGGAGTATTGAATGAAATGATATCTAACATTTGTTTTCACAATACTCCAACAAAACAAGTTAGATGAGGCCGGGCGCGGTGGCTCACACCTGTAATCCTAACACTCTGGGAGGCCAAGGCCGGCGGATCGTTTGAGCTCGGGAGTTCGAGACCAGCCTGAGCAAGAACAAGACCCCATCTCTACTAAAAATAAAAAGAAATTAGCTGGACAACTAAAAATATATGTAGAAAAAAATTAGCCGAGCATGGTGGCGCTCGCTTGTAGTCCTAGCTACTCGGGAGGCTGAGGTAGGAGGATCGCTTGAGCCCAGGAGTTTGAGATTGCTGTGAGCTAGGCTGACACCATGGAACTCTAGCCAGGGCAACGGAGTGAGACTTTGTCTCAAAAAAAAAAAAAAAAAAAAGTTAGATGAAACAAGACTAGCAAAATGATAACATGGGGGGACATAAGTGTTACATGGTGGGCACATAAGTGTTCATTAGTTAGTTTCTCTTCCCTTCTATATATTTGAAATGTCCTTTTAAAAAAGGAATATCAAATGTTTCCAAAGTTCTGCTCCCATAAGATCTCTAACGAACCAACAGAAGTATAGCTTGGTACATGTCCTATAAACAGTAAAATAGGCTGGGCACGGTGGCTCATGCCTGTAATCCTAGCACTCTGGGAGGCCGAGGTGGGCACATTGCTCGAGGTCAGGAGTTCAAAACTACCCTGAGCAAGAGCGAGACCCCATCTCTACTATAAATAGAAAGAAATTAATTGGCCAACTAATATATATAGAAAAAAAAAAATTAGCTGGGCATGGTGGCGCATGCCTGTAGTCCCAGCTACTCGGGAGGCTGAGGCAGCAGGATTGCTTGAGCTCAGGAGTTTGAGGTTGCTGTGGGCTAGGCTGATGCCATGGCACTCACTCTAGCCTGGGCAACAAAGCGAGACTCTGTCTCAAAATAATAAATAAATAAATAACCAGTAAAACAGAGATCTAAACAGTAAAACAGAGAACTAAAAAAATTCAGACAGAACTCCAAATACTAAGATGCTACACAAAGGTGTCAGTATTTTCACAAGAGTGCTTAACTCTGAGAAACTACTAAGGCCAAGCACCAGAAGGTTGGGTTACTGCTCAAGTTACTTTTCTGGGTAACACACACATACTCGAGATCTGGTTACCCGAAGTTACCAAAGAATCTAAGATGCTTTTCATACTAAAAGAGAATTTTAACCTCAACATTCTTAGCAAATAAAAGTTAGGCTGGGTACATTTAAAACACTGAACATTCCTTCCTGCCATTCAGGACAATTCCCAACTTTGACCAGGAAAATGTTTTGAACACTGCAATCAATCATTAAGGTAATACCTTTCGTTTAGAATAATTCTTCCCTCCTGAACAGAATACTTCCAGAACTGTCTTAAAATATGGGAGCACTGTTTACAGACTACAGAGTTGTAGCAACAACTGAAATTGCATTTTTTCTCTAGTATGATATCAATGATCTAGGTCTCTTAGTTTAAATATAATTCTAGTTATCAATTCTTATATGAAATGACATTTGGGTTATTTCCAGTTTTGAGCTATTATGAATAAAGCTATTATGAACATTCATGTACATGTCTTTCAGTAGATCTAAGCACTTATTTCTATAGAGTATATACCAGAAATAAAATTAGTGCATAATAGGGTACGTGTATGTTTAGCTTCAGTAGATAATTCCAGTTTTTCGAAGTGGTTGTACCATTCATACTCCTAGAGCACTGTGTGAGAGTTCTAATTGCTCCATATCCTCAGGAACACTTAGTATTGTCAGTCCTTTTAATTGTAATTATTCTAGTAGAAGTTGGTTGGCTTCAAGACTCCCTAATAACCAGGAAAAAAATCTTTCTGAATTATCAAAAAGTTAATATAGGTTGGACGCATTGGCTCACACCTACAATCCCAGCACTTTGGGAGGCAAGGCAGGATCACTTGAGCCCAGGACCTCAAGGTTACAGTGAACTATGATCAAACCACTGCACCCCAACCTGGGCAAAAGAGTAAGACCCTGTCTCAAAAAAAGTTAGTATAGTAGTTACTTCTAGTAGGGAGGGGAGTTATGATGAGAGTGAGGCAAAGGGGATCTCTGGAATGCTGGGTATGTTCTATTCTTATTCTAAATAGTGATTACAAGGGTATTTTAAAACTGTATCTGAATTATGTGATACTGTGCAATTTCTAAGAATATGTCTGAAAAGGGGTTGCTCTTGAGACACTCTCTCACCTCTTCCTTCTTCTCACACTTCTTTAGGACAACCTCACAGAGAGAGGCTACCCCAGATGGGAGCCCACTCTTCCCTGCCTCCTGAAGTCTATAAAATTAAATGTTTGCAAAACATTATAGAGAAAGCTCAAATAAAATTCAAATTCACCTTAAAGTCACTTGTATTAAAACCATGTCCACAGTATAGAAACATAGACTTTGCATTATTCACCCTTTCAACAAATATTTTCTGCCTTCTTTAACACTCTTTAGTTTCAACAAACAATATAAATCCATACACCAGCACCACAACCATCTAGCTCCTGGTTGCCACTACTCACTGACCCCTGCTCTACCCAGGAACTACACAAAACAGCAGGGAGGCAGAAAAGGGAGACACTGTCTGTAATCTACCACTCATCTACCTATCAAGAAACTCAAGTAATTACTACCAGTCTCTAGCAGAAAATGATAAAAAACGTGAGAGAGAATGTATGTGTTGAGTCCATGAATGCATGTTTGTATGTACTAAGGAGAAAGTGAAATGAGGTATAGTAAACAGAATAAAATCATCTCGACTATCACTATCCCCTCTAACTCCATCCCCTCTTATCCACATCCTAGTTCCTTCCCTCCCCTAAAGCTCTGCTGCCACTGATCCTGTGCCAGTGTTCAGAAGACCCCATTCTACAGAGGTCTCGGCTCCAAGCTGCAGAAACTACCAATAATCTAGAGATGTGGGAGTTCTCACTTCTGCTGCTTCACAGGTATGAAAAGAGAGGACCAATCACCATGTATGCTACCAGTTCTCTGTGTGAGTTTTCCCAGAGTTATCTTTACAAAGAATAATTGGATAATTCTAAGATATTATTAATACTGCCTTATATATATGATAGATTACAAGCTTTTGTGGGATTGCTCTGAAAGCCTACATAGAATCAAAAATATCGTGTATATGCAAAAGTGTTCTAAGCTCCAACCAAATGATTAACAAAAGAATTTTTAGAAATCAAATTGTTTTATGTTGGGTACTAAGTTACACTCACTAGCCCCAACTTCTGGGGCTAATATTTCTTTATCCTTTTTTTAGAAAGGACAAAAAATCCTAAATGACCAGCACACAGTCTACACTAATGCTCTTAATTTCTAAAATACACATTTTAAGAAACATTCAATTTATTAATCTATAGTAAACTGGAAATGGTCTTTTCAGTAACTTCTATGATTAATGTGACATTAAAGAGGTCATGTTCACCTTTCCTTTTGAGAAATCACGTATCCATCTAGGACTCTGAGGTTTAAGCACCAGCTGACAATGTATGGCCGATAGTCAAACCCGGGAATGGAAGGTGTTGCCATCACACAAGGATTGTTCATGATTGACAACTGTTCCAATTCAGTTAAGGATGTCAAAAAAGAGATCTGGAACAAAAGATAACTTTGTTGAACAAAATGGACTATTTGGTGTCAAGCACGGGGCTTCCGCTGATTACACATCTTTGGCAACATTTGAGAATGCAACAATTTCCCTCTTGTTCTGAAAAGTGACAAGTATCTTCTACTATCCACTGACTTCCAAAGTTCCAACAATATAGCCATCTGTCCCTGCTACACAAAATCCCTTAGAAAGTATAACACTGTTTCATAGCAGAGAAACTCTATTTTGAAAACATAATAGCAGCAATGTGGATAGGGTACCTTATTAACCACTGTAATGTAGATGTAGCCCTACCACCAATCACCTGCCAATGGAATAACAATTGTAGCATCACAAATGAAAATTAGCCTTAATGACCTACTGACATTAAGGAAAAGTAGAAAGAAAACTAATGATCATCTAGAGCCGAGTGTCTCATCTGAATGGCAATTTCTCCCAAGATGCTCACAGTTTAAAAGTAAGCTCACAACCCTCTCCTGTGTCTCTCCTAGACTTTCCAGCTTCCTGGTTCCCACAGAATACCCTCAAATTTTACCTCATTTAAGTCTCGGATTTCATTTTCTGCCAAAGAAAGTATAGCAAGACTTCTGGGTAGATAAGCAGGTGCCATTCTAAGAGAGGTGATGATGTTTCCATGTAAAAGCAGGGTCTTGAAAGTAAAAACAGTATGAATTACAAATGAAAAGATTATAATTAAGTTGATCTATTGTGACAACATCCAAAATGGTGTGTACGAATAGAGATCTATTTTTTTATACTTCTCATCATCCACAAATGAAAGATTGTTAATGCTAGAAGGGTCCTAGGTGATCTTCTGGTTCAACTCTTTCTTTTTATGCCAGCATCCTAAGCTCAAGAAAGTTTAAAGATTTGGGCCAGGCATGGTAGCTCACCTCTGTAATCCTAGCACTTTAGGAGGACAAGATGGGAGGATTGCTTGAGGTCAGGAGTTCAATACCAGCCTGAGCAACATAGCAAGATCCCATCTCTACAAAAAAATAGAAAAATCAGCCAGGCATGGTGGCATGCACCTGTAGTCTCAGCTACTTGAGAGGCTGAAGCAGGAGGATAGCTTGAGCCCAGGAGTTTGAGGTTGCAATAAGCTATGATGATGCTGCTGTACTCTAGCCCAGATGACAGAGTAAGACCCTGTCTCAAAAAAATAAAAAATAAGACTTGTCCAAGAACATATGCTTGGCATAGTAACTAGGCATGCAGTGAGATTTAAGTTATTAGACATTGAGCAATTTCTAACACATTTGTTCATTTCCTTTTAAAACATCAAAACAGAAGGTGAGAAGAGTTGGGGGGAGTGATTAAAACAATTATAAGGAAATTTTCCAAAAAACAAAGAGAGATAACCCAGAACCCATAATTTGCAACTGCACTCTCTTGGTAGCTAAAAGTTAAAGGAAGGTAGAATGTGCTACTTGCAGATGAAACTGACTCACATTAAGTCAGCAATAATCAAGAACAAACCCAAGACTCTAAACACACAGAATTCTGATCAGATAATCATGCCTCCATTCCACAAAACAATAAAACAAAATATTCAATCATCTTTAGTTCATTTGAATTCCCTTAGCATCTATCAGGACAGCATTTGATTACATCAAATTGTTTAGACTAATTGTTGCTAAAAATGATTTCTGCTAATAACCTATGAAAAACTGAGCTAAGATACTGCTTCTAAAGCTTAATGAGTCCATATGATGCTAATAATACCCAATGAAGCAAAAATATAGAAAAAACCCTACATATGTTTTTCAAAGCTGTGATTCTAACTGTTACTTATTTGATTGCATGATATATCCTTCACCATAAAAAGTGCTATATGAGCACCACCGGGAGGATGGACGTGTGGGGGGGAGGGGGGAGGTGTGGCAAGGACAATATATGTAACGTAAACAATATTTGTACTCCTATAATATGATGAAATTTTTAAAAAAGTGCTATATGCTATATGTTTATTTTTTTAACATGAAATAATTTTGATAATTAAGTAATATCTTTACTAAAAAAAAGCAATCCTGAGTGTCAAAAAAAAACAGACTCAAATTCAAAAATGATTACTCTCAACCTTACCAACATGTTATGTACTATGTAACCAAAGCTATTAGCATTGCCTGGTTGGGTATGAAGTGAATTTCATCATTTTAGAGAATGGTAAATAAGAATTAACATTAACTACAATGACCAGTTTCACTTAAAATAAACCAGTTACAGAAACTAACAACAAAAAGTTCAATACTTAATTTCTGGTATTCTAACAGAATTCTTATCACAATGAAAACAATCTGTTCATATATGGCAGATTGATTTTAGGACAATCAGATCATTTTCTCTTGGTATTTTGTTATAAAGTTTCACAAATGACATAGAAAACAAGATTACCTTCAGGGATACCAATTTTGACAGATCACCTATCTGGGGTATGTTGTTGTCTGATAAATCAAGGTGCTGCAGGGCTGTGCAGCAATTGATTTGTTCCATGGCCTATCACAAGAAAAGTATCATATTATTCAATGCAAACAAAATCAAAAAATGAAATTCTTCTCTAGCTCCCTGTAGCTAAAAAAGTCTCTTGCCACCTCTCATTTTTGAAAGCAGAGCAGCAGAGCTTAACAAGAGAAAGGAGACGCAGTAGTAACAGAATTTAGTTGCAAGCTTCTGCCCTCATTATCCCTCTATGAGTAGAGGGCTACCAAGTGGTTCATACCATTCCAGATATTTACATCTTGAAGAAACCTTAGAGATGACATATGACAGTATGTCATATGTATAGAACAGAGATTACAAGTTTAGAGTGAAGCTACACAGCGTGGATTTAAATCCTGGTGCTGGAACTTCCTGGCTGTGTGACCTTGGGCAGTTACTTCTCTGTGCTTCCTCATCTATATAATGGGCATAGTATCTATACCTATGTTATAGCATTATCTTATAAGATGTCATGAGATTGGATGAGTTAATACAGATAAATGCTTAGAACAGTAGCTAGCATAAATTAATTGCTCAATAAAAGGCAGCTATTAACATCATTTAATCTAGTCCCCTCACCCAGCATACCAAAATAATAATACTAAGAAGAAGACAACACAGAGCTACTAGTTAACTTACCCAAAATTATCTAGTGACAAAGTAGTGAAAGTAGCACTAGAATCCCAATATCCTGACTTTTAAAATAGTATATTCTCGATTATATCATTAAACATATCTTAGAGCTTAATTCATCATGATATAATCTCCCTCCTAACTATTCTACAGTTCAATTTACGTTTTTCTAAGTATAATATAAATTCTTTGTTCACATTTAAGTGTATTATGCTGCATTATGTGTTTGAAAATGAGATATTTTTTAGTTTATGTTAATAGAGATTACCCCTAGGGAGTGGGTACTCTCACTTTTTATTTCTACTTTTTTTCTATACTGCTTAAATTTCTTTTTTACACAGAACAGTTTTGTAATTAAAAAAAATAAAACTACTCACTAAAAAAAGCCAAACAAACCACCATTCACCTTAAGATTATTTCCTGCCAAATTCAGCCATTCCAAATGTATTAGTTCCTTTAGTCCTTCCACATAGCCAATACTATTATGAGGTAAATTCAGTACACGGAGTTGGGTCAGTTTTGCCACACCCATCATACGTACCAGCCGATTATTAGCCACTGATAACTGTGAAAAGGAAACATGGCATTATTTTTAGGAACAAAATGTATAACATATATGTTACTTTCCCTGACAGTGCTTAAAAGGGTTTGTTTAGACAGCCAAACATTTCCAAACATAGAAGCCCTTTTTGTAGTTTTCACATATATTGTCTAAATATTCTATAGTATGACTATTGATTTTTTACTGTTTCTAAATAATAGGAAATAAGGAAATACAGACAAAGCTGAACCATCAGACTTCCTCCAACTTCTAAAGATGTTTTTAACACAGCAACACCTTGAGAATGTAAGCTCTACGCTTACACTCCTTATACTCTTTCAGTCAAAACCTAAACAGTGCCAGACATATAAGAGGTAGTCAACAAACATTTCTTGAATGAATGAACTCTTTACATCCATCATGAGGTAAAAGGTTATCTTAGCAACATAATACCTTGCCAACATAAAATGCTTTCTTTTATTTAGCAATGCTTCCTTTTCCAATCTACTTTAAATGTAGCACATATATGTTCATTCTTAGAATAAACTATCATGTAAAAATCTAAGGCAACATGTACTGCTTTTCAGGCCTACAAAATTACTTTTTGTCAGGTAATTTTATTATTTTACCGTGTTTAATAATAAACTGGTCCTATGTAACCATTTCCCAAATAGCAATTAATACCTACCTGTATTAATCGTTTGCATTTCTCCAGATTTTCCAATTTAATAATTTGATTTTTATCCAAAATCAAAGTGTGAATATCAGCTTCACAAGGTAAATTTGGACCTAATTTCTGCAGTCCTTGCCCTGACCAATTGACCACTGATCCTTGAAAAGAGAAGGAAATTTGTTAGAAAACACAAACAAAACAGCTGAGCATGGGGATGAAACTATACTCATAAAATCTCTATGTACATTTCAAGTTAGAAAATAGTAGAGCCTATTAAATAGCAAGATTTTAAACCTAAAGCAATCTTGAGTTCTAGATGACCAGATTGAATTATTAACTTTTCCTCATAAGTATCAAACTGGAACTAGACTTATGATATTCTATGCAAGTTTCTATAATACTTTGAATTATTCACATTTAAATAAAAACTACTACTACCATATTTTATGCCTAAGTAAAGAGAACATTTTTTAAATGGAACTAAACTTTTGTTAGAGATCAACATGCTTACAACCTAACTATCAGTATATCCTAAAGTGCCCCACCTATTTTGATAATTCAGTTAATTCATCTATAAAATAGAATAACACACCTATTTCACTAGGTTGATGTGATGATTAAAAGAGAAATCACATGAGCAACACTTAGCCCCATTCATGGCACAAGGCACTCAATAAAGCAGTTTAGTGTAATAGACTTTGGAACCCTAGCTCCACCAGTTAACCAGTGAGGTATCTTGGGCAAGTCACTGATCTCTTTTGAGCTCATTTTTCTACTCTGCAAAATGGAGATAATATCTGCTTTATAAATGTTGGTCTACAGAGAAAATGAGAATGTAAGAAAAGCACTCAGAATATCGTCTGGCTCATTAAAAGTGCTCTATAAATGTTAACTGCTATTACCGTCACATAACTAGCTTTGGTGGGCTAGAGAGGTGGAGCTTAAGAAAAGCCAATATCGAAGGGGGCGGGGCGAAAGAAACTGCCAATTTCAAATTTTCACGCAGAATAGGAGTACTGCGGGAAATAATTATACGAGATTGTTCTCCTAGAGGGTTTCAACATTTTCCCATTGTCTAACAGCTATTAGCATGTGAGGGGTTATGGGCCTGAGAATTTGATGAAAAAAAAACTGTGGTCTCAGAAAATTGTACACAATTCCAAAGGGTCGACAGACTTCTTAGAATCATCCACCAACTCCTCCCCCAAATTAACGACTCCCAGAAAATAAGCCCCGGGTCTAAGCCGTGGAGACGGTCCCAACCACCCGATTCATAGGGCTGCTGCCAAGACGTGGAGACGTAACCAAAACAAAAGGAGGTCACGTCCGGCACCCCAAAGAGGTATCTACCGACCACAGAAGCATATCCCGCGCTCCGCTGGACAGCGACCAAGCCCGATCCCAGGACCTGTCTGCAGGAATGGAGAACTGTGGGCTCTGGATCACCCCCAAGATTTTATCACGGCCACCAGCCACCTCCAACCAGAGTCAAAGCCAGTGTAGCGAGGGGTATCAGAGGGAAGGTTTCCTGAACGTTCTAGGAACCGAGGGGGAAGTGGTATTCGTGAAGTGAAAGAGAGAGATGTTGGAAATTTCGCGTGGGCACCTGAAACTCAAAATAAATGACCAAGAAGGTCATAGCAGCCCGAAACCCACCGCCTAGCCAAACGCTGGGGGAGCGGGATCCCGGGAGCCGGGCCGCGCGAAGGTCTATGGGGGCTGTAGTCCCGCGCTAGGTTCTCGACGCGACGCTGTAAAGCTGAGCGACGCGCGGGAACTACAACTCCCAGAAGGCCGCGCGCCTCGGCGATGTCCACGGCTCCACCTCAAAGACCTGGTCCAGAACTACATCTCTAAACCCAAGCTTCTCCTTTTCTCCAGGCAACTATTTTTTAATTCAGCTCAGTGAAGTAAATCTTGGGACTCAGGGGATCGCCTTACCTTCTCCAAGAGGCAAAGCCGCGTCCACGCGCGCCACCGCCATAATTGCCTCTTGCTAATACCAGGCAACCGTCCTTCCGCGGCTCTGTGGAGCTTGTAGTCTGGAAGAGGGAGCTGCAAACTATAAATCCCAGGATGCACGGCGCCCAGACGGCCCAATGGGCTGCCTAGCCTAAATATGGGAAACCAGAGTGAGAATCTGAGTGGCGGGGAGCCGGGGTACCCGGGTTCCCTCCCTTCATTTGACAGATGAGCAAACTACATTGTTAGATTATTGTTTCACTCCCTTGCCAGGAGTTTGCGAAATTTGACACTTTTACCGTTAGGGTAAGGACGCTACTTAATGCAGACCAAATTCGAGAGCTCATTGCTGGAAGTCTCTGTGAGGGCTGCCCCTTCTTTTGACAATTATGAATAAGTTGAGTTTTTAACTCCGCTATAGGAATGACTAGAGCGATCTTGTTGAGATAGTCAGAATGGAAAACTTGTATTTGAAATTTTTGTTACGTACTTACAGCATGCTGAAATAAAAAAATTAATAAACTTTTATACGGTATTTTTAACTGGTTGTTCTTGAATATTTAACAAAACTTTTGATGTGAGGGTATATTTAATAAGTGTGAACCCATAGTTTTTCCAAGGAGTATTCAAAAGAAGTTTAAAATACAGTCTCCAGGCGGGTGCGGTGGCTCACGCCTATAATCCTAGCACTCTGGGATGCCAAGGCGGGAGGATCGTTTGAGCTCAGGAGTTTGAGACCAGCCTTAGCAAAAGTGAGACCACGTCTCTACTAAAAATAGAAAGAAATTAGCTGGACAACTAAAAACATATAGAAAAAAATTAGCTGGGCATGGTGGCACATGCCTGTAGTCCCAGCTACTCCGGAGGCAGAGGCAGGATTTCTTGAGCCCAGGAGTTTGAGGTTGCTGTGAGCCAGGCTCACGCCATGGCACTCTAGCCCAGGCAACAGAGCCAGACTCTGTCTCAAAAAAATAAAAAATAAAATACAGTCTCCAAACTAAAGAATTACAATACCTACTTGGACGGCAGCAGACTCACACTTTTGATATAACAATTACATGGTAAATGGTGTGACCGTAACTGAATTCATTAAGATATCAGGGAATGGAGAAAGAAATGGAAACTATAATCTTCAGTGAAGACTTGATGGAGGAAGTGAACTGTAGCTAGGGCTTAAAATATGGGTAGACTCTAAGCAGTTCAGAAGTAGAAGATGAAAAGACATTAGCAACCGACTGCAGGTGGAAGCAGGTGGTAATGAAGCTGTGCTCACAGCAAGTGAGAAACTAATCTGATCATACCACAGAATATACAAACAGAGCTTCCACTTTCTACTACCAATTCCTTCATTTCCTCTTGCAACCTTTATTCTGAACTGCCCTCTTTCTGAAACAGAAATCTCCAAAATCTCTGATAATTTCTGTTTGGGGAAAATGCAGTAATTCACACTTCTAGATTTCCAGGCACTTAATGCTGTGAGCATTCCCTCCTTTTTGGGTTCTTCTGTCTCTCTGATTGCACTTGCCTTAATTCTTGACTCTTGTTTCCTACTGTTTTAGTCTAAAAACAAATTTCCTAGTTCTAAAGAGGAAATTAAGAGGACTTTTTTCCCCTCTAACCAGGAGGCTCCCTTATCTAGGGAACACAGTCTTATTATATGTGTAAGAACAAGCCTGAATACTGCCTCTCTCTAACCCGTGTCCCCTGGAATAGGTCATCAGGATTGAAATAGCCAGCTAAGGGAGGGAGAAAGGGTTTACAGTTCTCCCCAATTTAGCAAGGTAATGACTTGGGAGGGTGTCCTGGAAACTTAGAGGTACTTAAGAAGCACAGATTCCTCTAAGGTTATAGCAATCGCTGAAACAAAGTTTTGCTGGTTTGTCTGCCCTGGGATCCTGAGGAAAGAACCAAAGAACTCCTTTTTATGGGGTAACTAAGCATAGTCATGACTCTTTAAGAGCGGCCAGATGTTCCTGGGGCAAGGTCCCCCAAGTCCATGTAACCCAGCAACTCTTTAAAATCAACACAGAAAATTTTTGTGCTTCAAATACAACTTTTACATCTAAAATCATATTGCTTTTTTTTTCTTTTCTTTTTAGACAGGGTCGTGCTCTGTCACCAGGGCTAGAAGGCAGTGGTGTCATCATAGCTCACTGAAACTTCAAACTCCTGGGCTCAAGCAATCCTCTTGCCTCAGCTCAAGTAGCTGGAACTACAGGCACACATCATCACAACTGA
Source organism: Mirza zaza (assembly GCA_008750895.1). Classification (NCBI taxonomy): domain Eukaryota; kingdom Metazoa; phylum Chordata; class Mammalia; order Primates; family Cheirogaleidae; genus Mirza; species Mirza zaza. The sequence continues at coordinate 4,965 of VSMD01003940.1, read as the reverse complement.
CTAATATTTCTATTTTTTTTTTGTAGGGGGGATCTTACTATGTTGCTCAAGCTGGACTTGCACTCCTGGGCTCAAGCAATCCTCCCACCTTGGGCTCCCAAATGCTAGGATTAGAGGTGTGAGCCACTGTGCCTGCCCAAATTGCTACACTTTAATTAAATTGTCTCATTTTCTATATATGTTAAACTCTACAAGCTCTGACCAAATCAGAGGATTCTACTAATTAAAACTGTGAACTTGGCCGGGCGCGGTGGCTCAAGCCTGTAATCCTAGCTCTCTGGGAGGCCGAGGTGGGCAGATCGTTTGAGCTCAGGAGTTCGAGACCAGCCTGAGCAAGAGCGAGACCCCATCTCTACTATAAATAGAAAGAAATTAATTGGCCAACTAAAAAATATATATAGAAAAAATTAGCCGGGCATGGTGGCACATGCCTGTAGTCCCAGCTACTTGGGAGGCTGAGGCAGCAGGATTGCTTGAGCCCAGGAGTTTGAGGTTGCTGTGAGCTAGGCTGACGCCACGGCACTCACTCTAGCCTGGGCAATAAAGTGAGACTCTGTCTCAAAAAAAAATAAAAAATAAAAAAATAAAAAAAAAACTGTGAACTTCTCAACAAGGTAGTATTCCTTTGGCAGGTCCAAGCGCTACAGGACAGACTTCCGTTCTATCAGCACAGTATACTCGATCCTGACAACTGATTACCCTAACTCATCTCTGCCATCTCCAATTCCTCTGCCCACTGTTACTGGCATGATCTAAGTAAAACTATGTCTTTTAGTGTGTTAATCCTCTCCTCAAAAACTTACCACTTAAGCCGGGTGTGGTGGCTCAGGTCTGTAATCCTAGCACTCGGAGGCCAAGGTGGGAAGATTCTTTGAGCTCAGGAGTTTGAGACCAGCCTGAGTAGGAATAAGACCCCTTCTCTACTAAAAATAGAAAGAAATTAGCTGGACAACTAAAAACATATAGAAAAAATTAGCTGGGCATGGTGGTGCATGCCTGTAGTTCCAGATACTGGGGAGGCTGAGGCAGAAGCATTGCTTGAGCCCAGGAGTTTGAGGTTGCTGTGAGCTAGGCTGACGCCACGGCACTCACGATAGCCTGGGCAACAAAGTGAGACTCTGTCTCAAAAAAAAAAAAAAGAAATTCAACTTTCAAGGGCTACCATAATCTGACCTCACCCTACCTCTAGTTTTCATTTGGTGTTTCTGACTGAGGGATTGACATAATGAAACTTTTGTTTTAGAAAGGTTAGACGGCTCCTATAACAAGGATGAATTGAAAGGTAGAATAGTAGCAGGAAGGAAACTACTGTAAAAGTGGTTGATAACCTCCAATTACATGCTAAATGGTGTGACTGTAACTGAATTCATTAAGATATCAGGGAATGGAGAAAGAAATGGAAACTATAATCTTCAGTGAAGACTTGATGGAGGAAGTGAACTGTAGCTAGGGCTTAAAATATGGGTAGACTCTAAGCAGTTCAGAAGTAGAAGATGAAAAGACATTAGCAACAGACTGCAGGTGGAAGGTGGACTGCAGCTATAGTTCACTTCCTCCATCAAGTCTTCACTGAAGATTATTGTTTCCATTTCTTTCTCCATTCCCTGATATCTTAATGAATTCAGTTACGGTCACACCATTTAGCATGTAATTGGAGGTTATCAACCACTTTTACAGCAGTTTCAGGAGAGTCTTATAAAGAAGTTTAGGTAACATGAAATTAAGGGTCAGGGCAGACAAGAAACTGAAACATCTGTGGATGGTGCAATTTACCTTGACAAAATGAAAATGGTTTTCTAATTAGGACTGAACTTATATTTGAAAGAAGTAAATATAATTTTGATTTTTCATGAATGTTAAAACGAAGAAGTTATTAATATAAAGAATTTTGACAGACTGCGCGGCGACCCTCCAGTACCCTGTGAACACCGCGCTGCGAGAGTGGCGGAGCGTGCGGACTGTGTTCTGCAGCCTGCGCTCGGCCTCGGCGACCGCCGTGCCCTGCCCTGCTGCGGCCTTGGCGGCTGGGTGCGGGACCCACTCTCAGTGCGTACATTTACAGAGAAACATGAATGGGTAACAACAGAAAATGGTGTTGGAACAGTGGGAATCAGCAATTTTGCACAGGAATCTTTGGGAGATGTTGTTTACTGTAGTCTGCCCGAAGTTGGGACAAAATTAAACAAACGAGGAGTTTGGTGCTTTGGAAAGTGTGAAAGCTGCTAGTGAACTCTATTCTCCTTTATCAGGAGAAGTAACTGAAATTAATGGAGCTCTGGCAGAAAACCCTGGACTTGTTAACAAATCTTGTTACGAAGATGGTTGGCTGGTCAAGATGACACTGAGTAATCCTTCAGAACTAGATGAACTAATGAGTGAAGAAGCATATGAGAAATACGTAAAATCTATTGAGGAATGAAAATGGAACCCCTAAATAAACGAGTGTGAAATAACTTAACCCAGCATAGTTGTCTTAAATTAGTGGTGGACAGATGACTTAAAATAGCAACTACTCTCAACACTCCTAATGGAAGAAAATACTTCTTAACTTTCTAATGATTTAGATAAACAAAATATGCATCTTTTTCACAATACTCTATGATTTTTAGACTAGGCTCTAGTGTTCAGAAGTCATCAATTATCCATGGTTGAAAACTAGTTATAAAAATCATGTAATTCAAGGGTAACATTGTTATCTTAAGCTTTATATAATACTGTAACTTGCTAGTATCCATACCAGGATTTGGGCTGAAATACTTAATGGTCTTTCCATTGGAAATGACGGGGAGTGTTGAAGTTTTTTCTTGGTTGTACAGTATCAAATGAAACAATATTATCTTGATTTTGCATATACTGCATTTGCTGGTGCTATTTTTATACAGTGAGCAACAGCTTTGCAGCAAAATAATAAAATGTTCAACTTCTTCATTAAAAAAAAAAAGAATTTTGACACTGTAAAGATTTAGAAAATGTGCCAACGTTTTAAACAAAAAATCTTTATGCAAAGGTTTAGGCACATAAAATCAAACATTTCCTTCCTTGGTTAGTATTCATTAGTAGACTCTTATGCCCATGCTTCCTTATCTATGACCTATGACATGGAAGAAGAGACTGCCAATATGAAGTATCTATTCACAGAAGCCCCAAATGAGATTAACTTTCCTCATTATTATTATTTATCTCCGGCTGTGTGCTAGAGTTTGTGATAACTATTTTACATATATTAATATTACCTCTAATTTTCACAAAATCCCTGCAAGTGGACCCAAGTGTTATGTTATGATTGCCAGATAAATACAGGACACTCAGTTAAATTTGAATTTCAGATAAATGACAAGTAATTTTTTAGTATAATTAGGTCCAAAACTTCATGTATATTGCAATATATATCTTATGTAATACTTACATGCAATATTTAGGACATATTTATACTAAAAAATATTGTGATATAATTTGGATATTTGTTCCCTCCAAATCTCATGTTGAAACTGGATTACCAATGTTAGAGGCAGGGACTAGTGGGAGGTGTTTAGGTCTTGGGGGCGGATCACTCATGAATGGCTTGGTAACGCCCTTGTCAAAATGAGTGAGTTCTCCTTCTGTTAGTTCCCAGAGACAACTGATTGTTAAAGAGAGTCTAGCACCTCTCTTCTCTCTCTCTCTCTTGCTTCCTTCCTCTTTGAATGTGATGCCTGCTCCCCTTCCCCTTCTACCATGAGTGGAAGCAGTCTGAGGCATGCACCAGATACAAATGGTAGCATCATGCTTCTTGTACAGCCTGCAGAACTGTAAGCCAAATAAACCTCTTTTCTTTATGAATTATCTAGCCTAAGGTGTTCCTTTATAACAATGCAAAGACATGTTGTTTATCCAAAATTCAAATTTAACTGAGCACCTTGTATTTTCATTTGCATTTGTACTGAATTTGCTAATTTCTGGCAACCTAATGAGGTAAATAATTTATTCAAGGACAGACAGAATTTTGAATCTATGTGCAACCACACATTAACACTTCCAATAATTGATTTAAAATATTATTAGTTGCACATCTTATTTTTCTGGTTATAGTCTTGATGAATAGGTTTGTATACGTATATATAATATACTCATTTCTGTGTGTTTAGAATGAATTTTGGAAAGATCCACAAGAAACTGTTAACAGTAGTTACCTAAGGGAAGGAGAAAAGGGAAGTGAATTGATGAGGGACAGAGTTGGGGACAAACTTTTTGCTGAACACATTTACATAATATTTTTAATCATATCAATGTAATTATGATTTTTACATTTTGAATGGCTGGAAAAAATCAAAAGAATAACATTTCTTGACACCCCCAATTATATGAAACTTGAATTTCAGTGTCCATAAATAAAATTTTATTGGCATACAGCCATACTTATTCATTTACCTACTGTCTACTGGCTTTTACAACAGAGTACTCATGACCCGAGACCATATGTGGCAGTCTCATCTCTTAGCACTGCTGCTATGCACTACAAATCACAGTAATACATTTGTAACTTGACAGCATTTCGAGTGCCATGTATATTGCTATACCCTGATATTTTATTTATTTTTATTACCAGCATACATGTATCAAGGTCCAAAAGGGGGGGGTTGATAAAAGTGAACTTTATCTTTTTTTTTTTTTTTTTTTGAGACAGAGTCTCACTTTATTGCCCAGTCTAGAGTGAGGGCCGTGGCATCAGCCTAGCTCACAGCAACCTCAAACTCCTGGGCTCAAGCAATCCTGCTGCCTCAGCCTCCCAAGTAGCTGGGACCACAGGCATGTGCCACCATGCCCGGCTAATTTTGTCTATATATATTAGTTGGCCAATTAATTTCTTTCTATTTATAGTAGAGATGGGGTCTCGCTCTTGCTCAGGCTGGTCTCGAACTCCTGAGCTCAAACGATCCGCCCACCTCGGCCTCCCAGAGAGCTAGGATTACAGGCTTGAGCCACCGC